>WYDI02077103.1:0-202452 GCA_009867235.2 Psittacus erithacus
TTTAGATTGGATATAAGGAAGAAGTTCTTTCCTGTAAGGGTGGTGAGGCACTGGAATGGGCTGCCCAAGGAAGTTGTAAATGCTCCATCCCTGGCGGTGTTCAAGGCCAGGTTGGACAGAGCCTTGGGTGACACGGTTTAGTGTGACGTGTCCCTGCCCATGGCAGGGGGGTTGGAACCAGATGATCTTAAGGTCCTTTCCAACCCTAACTATTCTACGACTCTATGATTCTATGAATACAGTGACGTTTCTTCTGGATGCATACAGGGTTGGCAGACTCCAAGAAATTCCTGTGCACAGATCTACACTGAGCCATCTGATCAAGGAAGGGCAAGGATCAATCCCATTGTGTGTATAACAGAACAAAGTCTTAACTACACAGAAAGAGATTTTCCTTCTTTTCTTTCCCAGTAGTGAAATGGCCAGTTTGATGGATATAAAACCAATGCTACGGGGTTATTCGAAGATGAGTCTGCTCTATTAATGGAAAAGGCAGAGCTCTCTTGCTTTGAGAAGCGCCTGTGCAATATATGATGCCGGAGACAGTACAGAGCTCAATGATACTTGCACTTGTAGGATCACTTAATTTGTCTCTGAACACATTTATGACTTTGTAATCTACTCTTCAGATGAGTTTTGCAAGCTAATACATACAGCCTCATACTTTCAAATGCTGCACCAACCTAATTAAAAGGAACAGAAAATTGAGATTGCTTCCTTAATGCAAGGTACTTTTCTAGAAAGATTAGTATATGAACATATATCCATAGACATACAGATACCCAAATGCATCCATCCTTAGAGTAACTGCTTAGCTGAGTTGAAACCATCAAACAGGGAATTCTGGAAGTGGGATTCCTCCCCCCCAGCTGTGTATTGGAATCCCCTGGAAACTTTTGTCTTAGTCATGTTCTGCAAATCGTTTCAGCTAGGGGGCGTTCAGCCAACAGTTTTACATTGCTGCTCATGAACCTGACAGCAGCGAACGTGAAAGAAGCCTCTTAATGAGACCTGCAAGAGAAAACCCCTCATATCTTGTGTTGATTTTAAATTTCTCCATTACTCTGTATCCAAGGACCCAAAAATTCACTATGAAGTTGTAACAACACAGGTAAATAAGTATTAGCATCTCATACAGAAATTTGCTTGCCATTTGTTCTTTCTAAAGCCATACCATAGGAACTCTCATACCAGGACACCCCCAAAAGTTTTCTATCGTGAATGCGACAGCGATGGCATTATACCAATACAACGAAGCCAAAATCCACAGAACAGGTTACAGCAGCAACAATTCTGCCAGTGAAACTTCATGTACACAAAACTTCTACTGGCACACACTAGACAGAGAACACGATGTTACTCTAGCTTTCCTACTCGTTACAAGTCACAGCAGTAGCATAACTGTAACCTTAAATATTCCCAATGCAACTATTTTGAGTACATTTGGGTTATTTATTGGGGCAAAAGCTTCATATTAGTTAAAGCTTGGCTTCCCTGACCATGTGGCGCCGGAGCACCAGCACCTCCACCTTCCTGCTTACGTTTCTTTGGTAGACGAAGTCAGAAGCAGTTTCAACATCATGTCTGGCCCCCAGGTTTTACAAGAACAGGAACATTTATTCCTGCCTCTTCAGCACCTTCTAACTGGCTGAAGTAAGGGACCCAGAGTTCAAAGAGCTGGACACTTTCTAAGTACGTAGAACCTGGATAACCAACAAAAACCACAAATACAGGTGGGTCTATAAAGCATGGGTTAGATAAACACAGCTAAGCACTGAGGTAAGGCTAGTTAAACACTAAAACCTGCCTATAGAATCTGTAAACTCTTTAATAGTGATAATTCTCTGCCTTAGTTGACTCTGCTGGGGCAGGGGGTCTGGTTCGGAGACTGCTACAATACACCTTCAATCCATTTTGTGAGAGATTTCTTTTGCTGTCACTTCCCCTTCTGCAAATGAAAACGACAGGAAAATACACATTGCAGCAGGTGACTCATTATATCAGTAGATGCCCGGTATTAAATTTCTACACGAGAAATCCCACCATTTCATGGGTGCCACTTTAAGAAACAAAATACACTGAACTTTCATTGTGCTGTGGGAAGCAAAGCTGAACAGCCCATCAGCAGTTATGGTATTACATATGGAGTTTTGCTTCTCCTAGGAGCTGTTTTCCTCAGAAACAAAGCTGATTTCTGTTTTCCACTTTGCTGATAGCTCTGTTCCTGCATAGTCTGTGCTATGGTGGGAACTATTGTGCACCCTTCCCTCTCCCTCCCACCTCTGCCTACCCACACACTTCCTCTTTTCCAGAACAAAATCTGTTTCCAGTTATTTAAGGAACTTGAAAAAAATATATCTCTATCCTTATATAGTGATAAAAATGATAAAATAATTAGTTCTAGAACACACTTTCAATAGGGAAGGTATAACTGTTACCCAAAAGCTATGTCTCTACCAACTTTGTGTTTAATCTTAGAACAGTCATGACAGAAAAGCTTTCGGGAAAGATGGGCTTCTAAATCCACTTCTAGTTGCACTACCTGAGGTGAAAACAATTCGATGTCAGAGGATTACATATGCAAGGATTCCAGAATCAAAACTTACTATAAATTACCTTTATCTTCAGATATTCCCAGTTACTGCCTTATGGAACTACCATTTGGGATTTGGTTCACAGTCTGCAAGCAGTAATGACAAAAAAAAAAAAATAAAAATAGGGCAGGTTAGTACAGCTTAGCTACCAGACTCCTTGAAAATGCACCCTATAACCTTTAAAAAACAAGCTTCCAATAAACACAAAAAGCAGTTTCCAGTCTATGATCAGGAATTCTCTTATCTCTTAACCCTGGTTCACAGGCTAATGAGACTACTTTGAGAAAACTGTCTGTCAGTGTCTCCCCTTTCTGCTTTCCAGAATTCTGCAGGCTGCATGGCTCATCACAAGTTTCTCATAACACTGACTAGCCCCTGCCATAATTTGTCTCCTTGCTGCCAGAGTGCACAAACTCCTCACATCACATTAAAGGGCCAGAAGCACAGGACATTTCAAGGACAAAGATTGCTGACTCTACAGGGAGCAACTGTTATATTTTAAGGGAAGTATTTCATCTGCTCAGGAAGTCTGGAAGATGTACTTTAGATGTACTTTACATTAGGAAGAAATTCTTTACTATTACCTTGTTTAAAACAGCCAGCCACACACAGAGAACAGGAGTGGACTACTTGAGATGAGGCAGTTGTGGGGCATCATGCTACAGAAAATACACAGAGCCACAAACTGATCTGTAACTAGCACAAGGCAGTGGAATAACTCTTGATAATCAAGCCTCATTATAGGATAGACTAAGAGCACAGCTCTTCTCGCCTTACTAGGAAAAGCACGACCATTCCCCTGATTTCTAAATGAATAAATAAATGTTTTATTTGATTATGCTTTTCTTCTTGAAAGTAAGTTTTCAAACAGCAGAGTGGAGCTTAACCAGTGCTCACTGTAAGCCTAGTTCAGCTGCCAGCGAATTCAGCAAAAGGATTTTCTTTTACATTATTAGAGATATAGTAGGCTTCATTGGGCCAAGTTTATAGAGTACATCCCTGTAAATGCAGTCAAGTTGAAAAGTGACACTGCTCATACAAGTAATGATAATTCTGTGCTAGAAATGCTTATAGGAATGAAGTTGCTCAGGATACTGCTATACTGACAGCTTTTGTGGCACAAAATCACCCTAACAAAAAAGAGTAAGATTGCATATACTGAAGTTTAAAAACAGAGAAAAATCTACTTTGCTGTATAACAGACAAAACTGGAGCGTCTTTGGATACCTCCTTATCACACAAACCCCAAAATACCACAGAAAAATTAAGTCAGCAGTTTCAATCATCCATCCAGCATGAACCTAAGTGTTTTCTAACAATTTCATAACAATTTGTGATGGTTCTGAAACAATAAAGAAAACATGTCAATTACACCAATACAATACAGACTTGATTATGCAACTGTTTTGCCTATTTCACTGCAGCAATAAGCAAGTAAATAAGAGACTGAATGGAACACAATTTAGCAATCTTATACTGCAAAAGAATATTCAGTTGTGGCACTGGTCCAGCTACTCAAAATAAATAATTCTAGTAAATCATTACCATCAGGGGACCTTATTTAATGACTTTTCAAAAGCTACATCACTATAATCCTGAAACGTGCTTCACTGTGTTTGAGCTCCACTCCAAGATTTTCGAGAGATGTTTTGCTCTCAAAAGATGGCACCATACTTTTTATATACTTTTTAGGTGCCCAGCATTCCATTTTTCAGAATTAATAAACTCATTTGTTTCTTTTTTCCTACTTTGGCAAGAAAAGACAGCAATGATGCTGTTTATGTGAGTAATAGGAGGAAAAAGGTACCTTCTATTCACTTACATGACATCAAGATTTAAGAGAAGGTTTCTCTTCCCTGGTTGCTTCTCCTCAGAGCCATGGACCTTCCCATATCACTGTGGGAGAGATTCAGCATTTAAAATGTGATTAATTAATGCTGCTTGAAGCATCATCAATCAGGTCATCCTTCATGACCTATGAGCTGTGACAGAAGGGGACACAGAGTACTAGCGCTGGCCAGCAGCCAGCAACAGCATGGCAAGCAGCCAGCCATTCTGCTAGAGACTGGAGGGGGTTCTGGAGAGAATTTTACTGTTCTTCCCTGTTTCCAGCTCTGTTACAGCCCAAGATCTCCTCCAGAGCTTCATGTACAGCCTACAGATACACAAGGCTATGCTCCTCTTGTTGGACTTTTTGTGTTGTTGACTAACAGTTATTTGTTCACTGAATACTTTCATAAGAGAACCAAATCAGCAGTAAGACTTTTATACAGTTTTGTGCAGCTTAAGCGCATGAACTTCTTTTGGCCAAATCGTATCCACACATGACTCCACAGATTTGGTAACTCAAGGTATTCCTGCTTTCCTTGCAAGCTGAGAAAAACAAACATAGGAATTAATGATACTATCTTGTCTGAGTTTCCTTTTCAGGAGGAAAATAATCTTCTTTGTTACAGTTTCCTGTATTTTAACCTTCTTACCAATGAATCACCGGATTTGGTCCTGAAGCACTCTGTGGCAAGATTTGGAAAATCTGTACATACATTATGAAATTAAACCAAGTTACACATGGCTTCCAAGAAAATAAATTCATCAGAGCTTGTATGTAAGAGAAACAGGCAGTATGGGTTACTGGGGGAAGGCGGGGGAGAAAGAGGGGAAATGCATTTTGGCATGGTACAACAGAAGCAGGCAGTATCACCAATACATCATTCTCTCCTGCATATTTATAAAGATCCATATGTAAAAGCTCCCCCCCACAAGTGCACAACACGCAAAAATGCATAGTTCTTCAGGAAATGGGCTTTGTATAATCTGATAGAAAAACTTTACTGCAGCATACTTGAAAAGAGATTGAAAATTATTGCCCCACTTTGACCATTTCCTGAAATGCACTGTAATATCAGTACGAAGCTGACAGCATCAATCAGGAATCTTCAGCGATGCTTCATTTGATTTTTGAGAGAGAAGAGAAAGCAACGAAATGACTGGACCAAGCAATTCCAGATACTTAGAGAACATTAATCAATTTGAAATGAACTCCTTTTGTCTGCAGCTGTAATGGTTTAGAAGACATTTCCTAAACAGATAATATTTTCTTTTCTATTACAACTGATCAAACTCCGAGACTTCTATGAGAATTGGGGTTTTTTAAATCCACCAAACAATAGCAGTGCTTTTTTTATTAAAGAGCATGCTTACAAATATGAAATCATGGTAACAGAAGTCCAAATAAAGCTTATTTTTTACATTCTATCTGACCTTGTAGCTGACAAAACGGTATATGGGTCAAGATTATGGAAGAGGTTCCATTACGTGAAGTTATCTAAGTATTGTTCAGACTGGTTTTCATGATGAAATACTAGCTGAAGTTTGTATTTACTTCATGCACAATCACTTTAACCTTGCTATTTGCACAGCAGATGTCTTCTTCACAAGACTACAGAAGCTATTGACTATAAATCTTGATAAGCTGTTCATTCCTTGCTTGTCAGAGCGCTCTAAAAAGTCGCATAAAAGGAAACAATTACTGAACTGAGAGAAATACTAAATGCTGATCCTAGAGTTCTTATGGGGACTTCTATAGGACTCTGTCCCAGTAAAACCAGCAGAATTAGAAACATTGCAAGAAAGTCATTATACAGAATTCGATTCACTTATGAAATTTAATTCATATGAATGCCAAAGCTGCAGTTACAATTTATTCTAACTGGCACTATTTCTGAAACCTCAATAGTTAAAAAGAAGATTAAATGAGCCGAATTACTATGCTGCCTCCTTATCCTTCCATCTACCCATTCAGTCATCAGCGATACAATGTGTGGCTAAAGCAGGAGTGAAAAAGCTTGTATTTCACATCCTATGGGGGAAAAAGGTGGCCAAGACTGCCAACTCAATAGTTTAAA
The DNA here is from genome assembly GCA_009867235.2 of Psittacus erithacus. Taxonomy (NCBI): domain Eukaryota; kingdom Metazoa; phylum Chordata; class Aves; order Psittaciformes; family Psittacidae; genus Psittacus; species Psittacus erithacus. The sequence goes on from WYDI02077103.1 coordinate 6,500, forward strand.
TTAACAAAAGCCTTCACTGAGTGCTTTCCACTATCTCTGGAAATAGTTTTGAAAAGCAGGTTCCATCCAGCTTTCTGCTTTTCTTATTAAGTTGATTAAGGAAGTTTGTTCCACTTACAAAAATGACACCACATCAACACAGGAAGAAGGACTGAGGGCTCAGACCTCCTGTAACAAGAGAAAGGTATGAAAAATACACAGCAGATGGTATTTTGGGAATGTGTGTCTTTACAACAATGGCTGAAAAAACCCTAGATGAGGTGGAGTACCCTGCAGAGAAGGGAAGAGTATTCCTTCATCTAGAGAGTTATTAGCATGCTCAGGGCAAAGTTTCTAATAGAGCCAAAAAAAGCTTGGCATCTTTGAATTTAAATTAGTTGCCTTCAAAGAACTCACTGTAAGGAGAAAAGTTTCATCTTCTTAATCCCTGTCCACAAGGTGGAACAGAAAACCACCATTCCTGTTATTTCAGTTGTCGTCTGCAAATGAACTTTCTAGAAATACAGACCTGATTCTGCTTTTACTTAAGTGATGCTAGTGAGCTGTTCCTGAGCTTTCTGAAATTGACGAGCAGTCGGGCTTTTTTTCTAGTGCAAAATTGACTTTCTGTGGGGTAGCAGTTCACAATGCTAAGAAGCATCAAAAGATGCATTGTGATTGAAGTTCTTTTTACAGGATACCATGCTTTGCCTTAGAATATTTTACAGCCTTAGACACCTGGGAATCTTAGAACAAACAGAAATGCTATCCACAACCCCACGTGAAAAGAAGACTTAATGGATAAAATAACCAAATAATTGGCCAATCACTCAAAAATGCCATACGCCAGTACCACCTTTAAAGCATATGTACATAGGGACAGGCCTCAGGAAACAACACTGAGATTACTGTGTGTATGCAGCTCAGATAATATGTGTATACTCAGTTCAATCAAGTGGATTTTCTCAATTCATACAGGGAATTCTGTACTAGCAAGACCACAGTCAACATTTGTATGCTGCATTTCAGTCTCCTTTGCCTGCATGCTGTTTTCGAAACCTTCTGTAAAGCAGATTCCATATTGTATTTTCTGAATGTTAAGAAACAGAAATTATGGAAGTATACAATCTCTACTACACCCCCTTTAATACTTTATTACCTATCCAGTCAAAGAGTGAAACTAAGCCAGATGATATATTTGATTGAACTGACCCATTTGGATTATTTATCACACTGTTCTTGTCCAAGTGACCACAGAGATTTATTAACACAAGTCATGAAGAGATCCATTCTTCAGTTTCTTAGAATCAAAGTGCAACAGATCTGCTGATAATTTTCCTAGTTCCCCCTCTCAACCTTCCCAAATTTCTTTCCAGCAAACTAATTCCCACTGATTTTTGTCAAGTCTTCAAGTTTTTACTAAATTAAAAAGGCATGACATATCTGTTCTAGACAGATAGATAGATCAGTTTTCAGGTATATCTGCAGTCTCTGAGAGACCTCAGAGTCCACAATTTTTCAAATCCTCATACGAGTGGTCGGCCCTACTATCTGAGTACCATGACTCAAGTGTTCTTTCATTCCTGCTGCACACAGCAAAGCAATTGTTCTGAGGCCATTTCCAAGTTACCTCTTCTATGGAAAAGAAGAAAATAGTCATAAGATCAGATATGTAACCTCCTGAGGACAGGAAGTTACATGGTGACAATGATGTGGGTGAGCCTTGGACCAAAGTTTGTAACTGGAGAGCATTCCTAATAAGCCTAAACCCCGCAGACAGAATAAATGTGATGGTGCACATGAAATTCATGATGCAGACCTATTTGCAGGAGAAAATGTGCAGAAGTGATTACTGCCTTGGAGCAAATAAACATGACATAACGTTATCTTTAAAGGAGACAAATTTCAAACTAAGTTAAACATGATCTATCATCCTTCGTGGCAAAGTGCCTTAGGAAACAAACAATCTCATCACTAGAAAGCCACAGGCATTGTTTCTGTTTCTCAGTAAGTTAGGTGCACTTCCTTTAGCCCTGTTGGACTGCTGTACTGCCTCCTTGTACATTTTCATGATGTTTCTAAGTCTGTTACCTGTTAACAAGTACAAGATTATACGATCTAGATGCATCAGCCTTCCAGACTTCCACATTGTTCAACTACAGTAGTTAACAACTTCTAACTTTGGTTTGCACAAGACATATTGATACATATACAGGTGTATCTGTATGCATTTCTCTGCCTTGGTTCCCACAAAGGCTTTTGGGGGCCTTTAATCAGAGGTTAAATCCCATCTCTTGCATGTTGTAGGCACCAAAGACAGACTTTTTCCAGAAAACTGTTACTAAATAGGATCTGTGTGCTTCAGAAGCAAACCCTTTCTTTACGTGGGAGCTTCACCTGATAAGGTTGGTGACAAACCTTTCTAAGTAACATCTTCTCCCCCTCTAGCACATACTTGTTACAACATAAAGAGTCAATGACTTTCATGCACGCTGGTACCTTCTTCCAGAGATTTGGCTACTTTTTACAGCACATGCAGTTCACTGACTTAATTCAGATGTTTATGCTTCCAGACAGCACTTCTCCAAACCAGATACACTTCCATGATCTTCATGCTTAGTACATACTTAGCTCACAGATTTGCTCTTTGAAAGAATTTCCAAGAAAATTCAGACTTCATACTAATAAGCAGCAGAAGGTTCAAAGGAAAAACTAAACAAACACCAACACTGCTACATTTCCCATAAAACTTAATTCCCGCAGACACACAAGTACCCAAACACACCTCTACAGTCCGCAAGAAGCCACTCACAAAGTCCAGTTCTAACACACAAATCTAATGCTAAATCTGGAAAGTAGACTGAAGTACGCTACTTCTAGCAGATGTTTGGCTCCATTGCAATCCCCTGCTCTTTTCTACTCCAAATCAGCTTGCATATTTTAAACCACCTCCTACTCACAAGAAAGGAGGGAAAACGTAAAGCCCACATTTCTGCTTTGGGAGAATAACAGGACAAAATTCAGTTCAGAGAAAAAAAAAGAGAAGGGAAGCAATTGAAAAAGATAGAGTCCTTAAAGAGTCCTTAAACACCTCAGTTTTCTCCTACTATGCTTGGTTCGTATCTCCAGCTGCCAGTCTGTCAAGTCTGACAATAACTGCTGTGATAGAAATCTGCTAAAGAAAATAGGATGCCACAAACAGCCTCTTTAATGAAACAGTGGAAAGCTCACATTAGCAATAAACACAGGAAGCGTGAAAAGTCTTATCAACAGACAAGTAAAGAGACACTTTTTTGCTCCGTACTTGAGCAGTCCTTTTCATTGGTTGTCTTTACAATGGAGTGGAGAAATTCAGGACTTTACACATGGATTCATAGTATGTTAACACAATACTATATATAATATTATTCCCCCTGTCCAAAATAAGAACGTTTTATTCGGATCCAGATGCTCTGCTTCTAAAGCTTCAATTCATGGGAACATGAATGTGGACATGGAGAGTTTGCTGGCCTGGAAATACACCTTACAATATGGACTTCTGCTTTGGTAGCAGTAAATCTGGAAAGGAGCAACAAAATAGCCCATGATCTGTTTTACAGTCACAGGACAGATGCAATGAAAATTATTTCAGATGATCTATAATATTGGGACTGAAATTATTCCTGAAGACCACAAGGTATCAGAGGTTAAAAAGCCAAACCAAACCAAATAAGTAGAACAATTGAGTCAAATGCTTTTTACCTGTCAGTATAAAAATGTCTGTAAGACCAAGTCACATCCTTGTTTTCTTTGTTCCCAGTAGACACCAGTGAAAAGGACATTGTTTATATCTGATTAGAGGTGGATCTGAAAGCCAGTCATTTCCAGTTAGCTTAGAGGAGGCCAACTATAGAAACACCACAGCAGCTGGAATATCATACTCAATAGGGAATGTATGAAGGAAGGTTTGAGAGGGGGTTAAACCTGACTGAACTAGAAAAATGCATCTATGGTAAGAATACACTGAAAACAAACAAACAAATCCCCAAAATGTTTCCATTTGTTTCTTTTGGAGACACAGCACCTACCTGATGAAAAAGGATTGAATGATCAGAAGGATTAGGTTTTATAACAGTCCAAATGGAAAACCTTCAGACGTTAGCCATGCTGGGACCTAGAATCACTTTCTGATGAAATACCTAGATATTTGCCCAGTCGATTCACACAATCCAGCATTAAGGTTGTGAAATAAACAACCTGATAGCATAAACAATTTAAAATGTAAAATGCCAAAGGACGGAGTGACAACGTCAAAACCTTATAGCCTTGGTCTCATTAAGATGGTGCATGAGACCAATGCCCTTAGAAACCTGGGAGAAAAGCAAGCTCTTCAAGTCCAGAATAAAGCTGAAATGACCCAACCACTCTGCAAGTCATGAACTGTCCTGTGGCAGCTGTTGAGAGAACAGGCTCAGATGTCTATGCAAAAGTAGAAGAAGAAACATGAAATATGCTCTCCCTTAACGCACAATTTGAGAGACTACTTCCCGAGATTACTGTTGTTTGGTTCAGGCTTGAAACAAGTATCTCTCATCAGAAAAATAACACATTTTGGATAGGACAAGGATTACAAGGGTTTAGATGTGTTTCAAGATCAGAATAAGTAGAAAACCGCAAGGCAACTCTAGACAAGAGCAGAACTGCACCAGTACAAACCATCCTAAGGCATACTCTGACAACGTATCTGTCTCAGGAAACAAGAAAGTTTACAACGACTCCATATGCATATTTTGAATTCACCCAAAGGAAGTTACTAGTGTTTAAAGATAAAACAATCCCCAAACCCTGGAGTGTTCAGTACCACAGTAAACACTTCAAAAGTTGGAAATCTAACTAATTGAAAAACATCCCTCACAGCTGAGGACCTCACTGACAGAAAAAGCTATGTTGTCCTTGGCTACCTCTAAGAAGATAACTCAGCATGCAACAAATACAACCAAACCCAGATAATCAGAGTTCTTTCCTAGCAAGAAATGTGTGCCAGACTGAGAAAACTGGCATCAGTTAGCTGAACCATAAGGCACTTCCTACAACTGCCTAACACTGCCTAACAATTCCCACCAGGGAATACTGATCTAGGTTTGTAGCATACAGAGACAAAAACTTGCCAACTGAATCTTGAAAACATATTAAAGATGAGTACTTCTTAGAAGGAAATGCAGGTAAAACGAAGTAATCTATGGCTTGAAAATATTATGAAAATCCCTTCTTTCAAAATAAATACAGGCCAACTGCCAAAGCAATCAGGGTAAGAACCTATCTCCCTCAAAATTACAATACCCATTAATTTGTTTCCAACTAGAAAAGATTAATTGGGCTCAGTTCCCAATGAAAAGTTTGTTCAGAAATACTAAAAATACGCAATTCTGTATGTCACATGATTTTTCAACAAGATACATATCTGAGTTAGCAACCCTTACCAAATTCGTGTCATGTTAGTGTAATAATTTCAAGTGACAAGCTGGATGAAAGACACTACTTCAGACTGAAGTGTCCTTGCGACATGTATTCCAAAGTATATCCAGAGAACTATTCAAGCAGCAGCCTTTCCTTCATTGCTTTTGCAAACCCTTTAGTAGCCACTCACCTGCCTTGAACCTTGAAAATCACCAGTTAAAAAAAAGTTACTGATACCTCTACCTCTCAGCTTCCCCAGTCCAACAGGAGGTGCAAAGGCCAAGGCTTTTTGTTCAGTTTTCTATCAGTACTGCTGTAGGTGCCAGTACCAGGGAAGGAACCTGACCACAGCAACACTGATAAAGATTATCTACAGGAACTATACTTTCAGAAAGAATAACCCAAAATCCACCAGGCATTGGAAAAAGAAAGAGGTGGAGCACACCTAAATGGCTTTATTGCTTGAGAAAACCTCAGCTATATAAGATGAAAAGCACCATTCCAATTCACAGCAATGTTAATTATTTGTCCATGCGCTACTTTCAGGATGTGTTACCTTGTATTTCAAACACTGTAAGTTCAGCCAAAAGTGGAACAGCTGAGGTTAAAATGCATGCTGCAAGGAAACTTTAGTTAGCATGTAGGGAAGTTATGCAATTGTGATATTTAATGGGTTCATTTGCCTGGGAAAGGAAGATAGGAACAGTGATCTGCAATTTTAAGTGACCAACCTAACTGGGGAGAGGAAGTCTGGAAAAGTGCACTACAAGGTTTATGTTCCATTATTCAAGTGAATAATAACAACAGTCTTGGAATAAATTGCAACTTTTCTAGTCTTACAGAGCAGTTTCTTAATACAGAAGTATTCAGACATGGACTGAGAAGTGAGAACTGATCTACCAGGAAATTACACGTGCAGCAGATTAACCAAAAGTGAAAAATGAATTCCAGAAGTAAGACAGGGAGTCAGCAAGTCCAGCACATCCATTACATTCTCAAGAACAGCCATCTTCTTAATTTAATACTTAATTTTTATTTTTAAACCATTTTAGTACTTTTTCTTGCTTTTCATTTTCAAATATTCTTGGTTTTATGCAGGACTTCAGCTGCTGGCTGCACAGTTTGCAGCTCCATTCAGAAAGAAAACACCAACAGCACTCAACCACCCTGAAAAGGATTCACTATTCTATGATCTTTCATTCTTAAGTGCCTCACTTCCCTGCACAAGGGATCACAGCAGTAGGCAGAGGGAAATGTGCAAGCTCAGGAGCTCCCTTCTTCTCTGTGTCTTTTCAAGGTCTGCAAAGGAAAAAGGCACCAGAAATGTCTAAATTAAACCTTTCCTAGAACTCTGTTCTTTTTACTTTTCTGTTTACATATGACTGAGAAACACGGTTGGTTTTGTCTTGATTGGCATAAGAATTCCAACTGCTTTCAAAGTATGCTGACAGTAACAAATTATTCAGTTAATCCAATCTTATTATGAAAAGTACAATATCAATGCCAGTTAAGGTTTGAATGAACCTGCAACAGAAGTTTACCTCATGCCAGAACATGAGATGTGTCTCAGTATGCTGTACTCAGTACATGATTCACTGGGTATTTTCACTCTTTGCCAAAGACTCTCAGACTTAGCTCCAAAGAGAACTTGAACCAAAGATATTGTGCACTAAGACCAAGTTCTCAAAAGCAGTTTAGACACATGGACACATGAGGCTTGCTTCCACTGAGGTAAACAGTTAAAATCCTCAGAACTAACCAGAAAGAAAATCAAGGTTTGTGACTGGTAACATGTGGCGTTCCCTTGCAGTGAATTTCCCAAAGAAAAGAATAATTCAGTCTAAATTCTTAAAAGGAATAATCATTACTAAAGGATAATAATCACGAAAAGAAAAAAATATTAGTTTTAGCAGTTTGCCACTAGATGGAGCAATTTAATATTGAAATTTCCATTTATACAGACAACCCTCTTTATGTTTTAAATCTTTCACTAATACACTTTTCCCATTACCCAGTTTGTAGGGTTTTTAGGAACACTGTGTCCTTGCAGATTTTGCAAGTAAAAAGTTGCATATGAGTAAACACAAATGTTCTCTATTTTACCTGCTTTAAAGCAGACTGGAAACAGCGTGAGGTAAACTGCAATTCTAATGTACTTCAGTTAAAATATTAATTTCATTTAACCATCAATCTACACCGCAAAACCTTCAGAAAACTTAAGTATTAAGAAATATTAAGCAGTTGATCACAGTATTATGCTCTCTATTCATCACAGACAACAGAAGAACTTTCTGCCAGTTTATTCCAGACTAGAAGCCTTAAACCTACCCTGAACTTCAGCCTAACTATTATATATTTAGAATTCTTCTACATTTTAATATCAAACCTGAGAATTAAAGATTTTGTACTGGCACACGAGAAAAAGAGACTCAAAATTTACACCAGTTTAACCTAAGGTCTCTGAACAACTATGGTGCCTGTGTCAGTACAAGACCAAACGCTGAACCCATGGCTGGCTAAATTTCAAATGTTAACTTCGAGCAACAATTTACAGTTGTTGCTATCCAACATACTTCCTGGTAACATACCCTCTGTATCTTCTAAAAGGGACATGTATATTTAAAAACCAAATAAAACAACAGTGTTGTTGCTGAATGCAGTTCTGAGGCACCAAGGGAAGTAAATCCTCAATGATTACATGGGTTTTACAATCCTTCTTAAACACTGGATTTGCTGGGAAAAACAGAAGCAATAAACAGAGTTAAAGATAGTCTGTGAATGGCAACCCTCAAATGACCTCAGCTTCATTTTTTTCTTTTAAATTACTTCTCTTATATTATACTTATGAAATATTCATGGTTTTAAAGTATTATTTGATAATCTAAATATTATGAAAACAAATTATAATATACTGTCTACTGTATCTGAAGTCTGCATGCCTCATAATACAGCACAGAACTTTATTACCCTGCCTATTATTGCACTTTTCTTATGTTAAATGAACTTCCACTTGCATAGCAGGTATTAATAACAACTGGATTTACTGTTATATTTAGCTTCATGGTGAGAATGCACGCTTTTAATGTTTAGATGTGGTGTTTTCTTCTAAGAATTGTTGCTATTATCTATCATGATTAATTAAAAAAACCCATTAGGCTGCTTATGTAATTCTTGAGGTAATTGTGCACCTCTGTCCTAAATATTCAGCCATCATTCCAAAGATACTGAGGACATATAATTGATATGTCCCATTCATCTCCATCATAACTATGACCACATTCAGTTCAGGTCTAGTTCTCTCCTACCTCAATCAAAAAGTCTTTAAGGACACTGCAGTTCAAGACTGGCCTACTAGATAGACCTCAGTATGGAGAGGAAGAATATAGGACAGGAGAAGGATAAACCTTATTATATTATTTATATATTATTATTTTTACATTATTACATTTGGTTTTCATGCTTTGCTCCATCACTGCACTACTTCCAGTAAGGGGGGTATGCATGGAATGTGTGGTGTGTGCAGGGAACAGACAGAAGAAAGCAAAGAACAAGCAAGAGGGAAAGAATTAAGAAGACGCTGAATAAGACATTTCTAACACATGTGTAAAAGCTGCCATCATTAAAACCAACATGTCAACACTGCAGCAAGCAAAGAGGTAAATGAACATAAAAAAAATCCAGGCTATCACATTTCAAATACCAACCCAGTACACTTCAGCCCTCTCCTCCATTAACTCCACCCCTGTGTCTGCCTTTGGCTGACTGCTCCTTGACAGAGTAGCTAGAGAAAACAGATTAAAGCTTCAAAATGTTTTTACACATGTTCTTCAGTAGCTTCTAGCCCCATTTTTCTTACAAAGAAGAAACAAGTTTACTAGCTGTAAACTACTTGCTAGGCAGCAAACCAACCTGAAAGTGTTTTATATTTCTAATACAATATTTCATATGATTATAAGAAGTGGTCCAAATCAGAGGCCATACTGGCAGCGTGGGATGTCCGTGAATGCATTTCAAGATACTTCGAAGCTACTTAACTCAGATTGATTCAGCTTAGTCCTTTAGACAACAGCGGTTTGCCCTAAAACATAAAAGCAGGCTAAACCACAACATTGTTTACAATAAAACACATTACACTTAAAAAAATAAATCACTGGCATCTATATATCTAACCAAATTAGAGAAGCACAAGAAATTAACTGTTGTAGCTCTTTTGGATACATCATCATTTCACTTTTCAGTCAAAAGAGCCACTCCACGATTAACTTCCCAACTCATCTCCAATACAGGAATCCCACCTAAGCCTTTCTAAGTTGTGCGTATTTTGAGGCAGCATGAGAAGGACAGCAGATTTATTCACACAAGAGAGATACGGTGGAGACTATTCTTACTTCCCCACTTGCGCTTAAACAACAGTTTATTAAGTGGAATACACTGTAAAAAGGAATCTCTAAACCACAGGGTTCAATAGCAGTAGGACATGAATCAAAGCGCTGTGAAGCTGCACTAAATTACATGAGAGCAAGTTTCTTTGCCACAGCATCAGAATACAAGAACTGGGGGTGTGAGAAGACACGGAGTGAAGATAAGGAAAAAAGAAGGGGAAGCAGTAAAGTATTTGGTATCAGCAATAAGATTTTTTGAATGTGTATTTCTCTTGGTGCAGTCTGATTGTCAACTGCCATTTTTTCTGAAAATTGTTAAGCTTTCTTCTCTCCTGGGGATGTCACTCCCAGCAGAGCAAGGAGAATGCAATTAGAGCTAGCTACAAACCTGCCTGGTAACTCTCTTCTTCTAAGTGTTCATTAGATGAAGATAGATCTACCCTTTTAATTCAGAGACATTGCATACTAAGTACAAGTTAATAACTACTTAGGACTTCAACCCCTGACAGGGATACATACGTAGGCTATTGTCTCTGAGAGAAGATAAAGACATAGAGAGAAAAAACAGCCATCAAGTTCATCATGACCAAAAATCATTATAATCTAAGACTGAGTGTCTGATGAAGTCTGTTTCAGCATGATTTGTCATGGCTATTTATAATGTCCACAAACATATTAAAGAAAACTTTAATGTAGGGACACTACATCACCAGACATTGCACTGCAGCTGCACATGTTTTAATGCAAAGGACTTCCTGTTCCTGTCTGTCTTTGCTGTAGACTTCAAAACATCAAATTAAAATGGGCTGAGGACAACCAAAAGTTCACGAGTCACACACATCGACTTCCACAACATAGGGTGAAAACAGTCTGTCAGTACCGTGATGCAGAGGAAAATGGATGCAACCTTCTACCTTTTGCACACCCTGTTACGAACTGCTAGCAAATCTGCAGTCTAGTATCGCTGGCAGCAACAGACTTCCCAAAGGCAGGTCAAATCCCATCTGAGGAGCATGCAACAGAGACAGCCCTGCAGCAGCCTTTCAAGCACGCATCTCCTACTTAGCAAAGACTTCTCTGGGGATGTCCATGTCTGACATCTTTTGCAATGCATTTTCCATTCCTCCAAATGCACGCTAGGATTTTAGCTATGCTGTGACTCCCAAACTCTTTGTTTTATATTTGCAAAACCTTTTGTAGGAATTTGGTTTTTCCTAGAATCACAGAAGGTTGCACACCTTAAAGCTGCAAGTGAAAATTCTTCCATTATCTCCAGACCTCCAATTTGTTAATGTCTATTCATACCAACTTCTGGTGACAGCCACCTACATTTCTTCAGAAAGTCAGTCTTCTTCATAACAGGATAACATATTTTGAATCACTCTTGAATGCAGCTTACCTTGTTTTTGTAATAAACTAAGGTTCTTCAGATTAGTCACCATCTGAATTCGTGTGCTAGCAATTGATAAAAATAAAGCAATGAGACTAGGAACAACACAAAGTTATAGTTACGTTGCTTGTACTCATCTACATTCTTAGAAAATAAGGCCTTGATGTTACCAATGCTGCACTAGCTCCTATTCACTTCAGTGTATTCAATGAAAGCACAAGAATCCATCTGTTCAGAGGACATTATAGAAACACCATGAAGTACGTTAAGCTTGATCCTATAATCAAGTCTAATTAGAATCACTGGGATTTAGCATAGGTGTAACAATCCACCATGTTGATCCACTTGTAGGATCATAGCCTTAATGTAAAGCCATAAAGCATTTTGTTATTACTTCAAATAATCCAAGTTGATCTCCTTTAGAGAACTGAGGTCTGATCTTACAGTTGGTTCAGCACAGGTAGTGCACTTCCCCTCCACAGAATTCTGCTAACATTAATTGGCATAAGGTAGATTTTCCTTTGTAAGAGGAGGGAAAAGAAAAGGAAGCAGTTATAAGAATGAACTTCCTTCCCCTGGAACACTTTTCACGCTGACAGCAAGTCTTCCAAAGGTCCAGAATTAATAAAAGAGATGGTAAGGTATGGTTTGCTGCACTCCATTAACAGCATCTCCCTACCTGGCTGGGTGATGATATATCCATACCCAGCCCTGCGTAGTAGTGTGCAAACACAGAAGAGAAATTCTAACTAGAAAGTGCATGGCAAACTAGCAAGGTTATGATTACATCACAGTAATCCACTCACAGTTGTAAAACAGCTGTGTAATTAAAAGAGTAATAAAGGAATAGCTTAAGAATATGCAAAATTTGCAAGCATCACGAGAGCTAAATAAACTTCCATATTCATTTTAGTTTTCTGTTGACATATCATCTCCTCTTCACTGGCAGTGGCAAGAGCCTCGGAGAGCTCTCATGCTCTCTCTCAGGAGCCTTTTCTTACATGGAATTCCCTTTAAGAAATTTGAGTGAAAGGTGGGGCATTAACTTCTAACAAATACTATGGAAGAAGTGAGTTTTCAAGAAAGGAACCAACATTCTCAAGCTAAACATGCTAAAATTTGAATTTTGTTCCTCCTGTTCAGCATTTTCTTTATCTATTACATAGCAGCAAGTTGCTGCTCTAGGAAAATACAGATTTCTTTCTTATCTCAAAGTTTAACCTGATCTAGGCACATTCATTCCTAAATCTATTGCAAGACTTATTATTGGAAGCTTTTTAAAGCAAAGCCTTCTCCTATTCCCACAATGATTTGACAAACAAAACAGGAATACGAAAAGTACTATTCTTCATTAATATACTATTTTTTAACAACTCCAAGCTGGAGTAAACAAAGACATATGCATTCTCTCAATCCCCTTTTTCCTGCTCCTCATAGCTCCAGCACTTGATTAGGTTTTCAGGGGATCCAACCTAAAAGAACAACTGTGGGAAGATAAGAGTAATGCCATGTCCAGAAGTCAGGGAGAACAAATGGTTACATTATTAAAAATCTGCTTGTGTTGCTCTTTCCTAAAAAAACATTCCTTTGACTTTGCCTAAAGACTACATTGTCTTTATTCCTAAGCAAAAGGACTAAAAGAAAATACTATCCTAAAGTAGACTTGAACAGCGACTATTAGCATTCCCATGTTGGTGTGTGTGGTGTGTCTGTCATTTAACAGTTATCAAGATTACTGGTAAAATTAAATCTTTACCCCACCCCATCAAAAAGGTCACTACCTTCTAGAACTCATTCTGTGCCTAGAAAGACAGTGGGCTGGCCTAATATTGCTCTGCCCACACTCACCTGCTAGCACTGGGCATGTAGAATGCTAGCTGACTTCTTCCTTCCCAAGAGTGTCATTCACCCCCTCTCAGGCACATCTCTACAGTGCCTTCCAGAACACACCACTAATTTAAACATGTGAGATTAACCAGAAGCTTAAACAAAAACTTAATTTTCCCTGGTAGTGTCTTGCTGGTAAGTATAATAAATAACACCTATCTGATGCTCTTCACATGTCCTTAATCCTCATTTCTATGTGCATCACCATGGGAAAGCAAGCTCTTCCTTAGACGGCATATAGGACTAGCTAGAGCTATTCTAAAATATACCCTAGATTTTGCTTACAGGATATTTTTCTAAGACGTTCTGTACTATGCTCAAGGGTTCGCAAAGGATGCTTTGCACCACCTGGAACACAGGAATTCTCAGCTTTTCCAGGTCTTTGGGGCAAAGACCTTAATAACGCAATCAGAAGAAAAGAAATAAATAAACTAAAATTAGCAAATGGTAGTGATGTCCTTTCCATTCAGTTTAATTTTCTAGTTAATTGAGTGCTGGGAATGAGCTAACAGAATAACGGCTGAAAAAATAGCGTCCAGATATTTTAAGGCACAGGCTGAACTCAGGATTCCATATAATGCTAAATTCTCAGACTTACGTACTCAACTGCCTTCTATTTTGGGACTCACTCGGAATGATCTTTCTTGCTCAGTAATTCACTGTCACAGTACTTAGACGTAGAGCTACAGTAATCCAGCACTGTCTTGTGCTGGAGGAACAATGGTTAAGGAACAATTATTATCCAGGAAGAATGGTTAAGTATCAGAGATTTAGCTAAACTAATGTTTTTTCAAACCAGTTCCTCTTTTGATTCCTGTACCGCTACACTTCTATCAAAGAATCTAGAACTTTGTCCTTCCAAGTTGTGGGAATACAAAAAAGATTACAGGCCCTGTCTTGACAGGGATAACAATATATTTTAGGCTATGCTCAATAGGAAGGCTAGGTCAAGCATGCACTAAAGTCACCTGCCTGTTTTAGATAGACTCCAAAAGCTTCATTAACTTTGTTCAAGCATCCACTCATGTAACTATGATTTTGGAAAGGGGGCACAATCTGTGTTTCTTTCTGACCACATCTTGTAAAACATACATGCTAGCAGGTTGTCTTCTCCTCCTTTGCAATGGGAGCAGGAGAGTAGATGAGCTGCAGGACTGGATCACGTACACACTGAGGAGTATACAAAGTCACTAAGTCACAATATTCCCATCATTTCTGACTACATATATATATATACACATATATATATCCTTAAAAATCTGTTCTCGAAAGCAGTTCAAATGAATTTTAAGTACAGTTCAGCATCATTCAGTCATGGTCAAAATGACCAAGTTATGAACTTTCAATATTCTTTGTAAAACAGTGGCTGTTGGACAACTGGCAGGTAAAGTCTTCCTCTTCTCTACTTTACCCTTTTCCTCCCAGCCTGTAATTATCTGGCCACACAGACCAGAAACAGAGTCATTGGCTTCAACTGGACTAAGTCCACATGTAGATTTGTGTATATGCCGGACTACAAACTATATCAACACAGCTACTCAGGCACAAATCACTGAAAAAGACCAATTTCTGTGAAGATGTGCATTGTTGCTGTAGTACTATCTTAGTATTTCTCTCGTGTGAAGTTAACTGTGTGCATACGTTTAGAAGCTTCTTTTATACTGCATGATAGCACTTCCTATTGTCTGGTTTGTTTGGTGCTCAACAGTAGAAGTACAACACTTCGGATTTACTAGGAATAGTAGTGGTAATTTAACATCTACTTCTCCTGTTCCCTTTTTATCAGTAAATAAGTAACCCCCAATCCTCCAACATTAAACACGCAGTTCTAGAACATACTACTATGGGCCTGTAGCCATACAGAGAGACACAAGCATAAACAGAATGAATGCAGATACCTGCATGAAAACTGATCTATCAAAAATGCCTCATCTTACACGACCTTGATACGAACTGCACAGGTTAAAACCAGTTTTAATTGCTTCCACACAGCGTTTTGCACGAGTTCAATTAGCCAAAAGTAACACCCAATATTAAGGTGGAATGAGAATGCACACAGAATACACAGGTAAAGACGAACCAACAGACAGTATTTTCTTATGGGCAGGTGAAAATGAAGAAAACAACGGACACAGGCAAGAAACAGAACAAAAGCCAGTGTCACATGCTGCCAAGAGGGAAAAGAAACCACTTCCTCCCAGACACTCAAACTAAAGCCCTCAGAAGCTTATTACTCTTTAGACTAACTAAAGAGTGTCACCCTCCAAAAAAACCCCTTATCAAGCACCCCAAGGACACCCTCTGAACTCATAAGAATGGCATTACGCGCCCCCACTCACCAGAACCTCCTAGGCCACTGCTCCAGGTCCCCATGGCAGCAGATGGCTGCCCTCTCTCCAGGCGCTTGGGGTAAGCATGACCTCTCTCTGCTTCCTGAGCTAGCTGCTTTCGCTACAAACCGGCCACGAGATTCTCACCGTAGGCCTGCGGAGCCGAGCCTCGGTGACCCTTCAACACCAGGGAAGCAGCACACGCCTCCTTTCCCCACCACTGCCAAACAGAACGACGGCAGCAAGGGGCCGAAGGATCTGAGGGGCCTAGGGGAGACAAGTGGGCTCTGAAGACGATGAGGGAGCAGAAGGGGCCCTGGAGGAGCTAAGGAAGGACCTGAGGAAGGACCTGAAGAGGCTGAGGGGATCGAACTGGTTCTGAGCGACCTGAGAGGGCCCTGAGTAGACAGAGGCAGGGCCGAGGGAGCTCTGAGGGGGCCGAGGAAGGACCTGGAGAGATCGAGACGGGCCTAAGGGCCGAGGAGGCGCTGAGGGAACCGATCGGGCTCCGCGGGAGCTGAGGGGGCACTGAGGCGCTCGCGCCATCGTCGGTTTCCCGCCCTAAGGCGCCTCGCGCCGCTGATGCCCGCGGGGGGGGGCGCGGGCCACCGCCCCACACGCATACGCTCCGCGTCACGTGCCCCGGGAGCCGCAAAGCAGCGACGCTTTTTTTGCGACAGGGTGACAGCCAAATGGTGCGACATCCGCGGCGGCCTGAGGAGCAGCAGCAGTCGCCGCTGCCGCCAAGCGCTGCCGGATAGCCGAGCGCCGCGCCTGGGCGGGGGAGCGCACCGCGGCCCGGCGGGCACCGCTCCGCACCGCGCCCGGAGCGATCCCCATGAGAGCAGGGGGAGCTGCCCCCTGCCTGCCCGAGCACGGAGCGCTCCCCCCGCCCCTCATGTGCCCTTAGTCCCGGCCCCGGGCCCGCCTCCCTCGCTCCCCTCCCCGCCGGCGGCAGCGGCAGTGGCAGTGTCCAGGTGCGGACTTCAAACCCCAGCGCAATGGCGTCTAACGCGGCTGAGAGGGAGATCCTGTTCACCGAACTACAGGTAAGCGGCGGCGGCCTCGTCCCTCTGGGCGCCGCCCCGTTCCTCGCTGGGAAGGATGGAGCCGCCGCCGCGCCCCCTGCCCGCCGCTTGGCGCCCACCCCAGCCCCGCGACCGGGCCGGGGAGGAGGTGGCGGCCGAAGCCCGTGCCCACCCCAGGCCTCTTCCCGCTGCTCTCCCCTTGGGAGCGGCTGCGCCGCCGCCCGGTCACGGCCCCACCCCGCTGCCGGCCGCGACCCGCTTTTGTCTGCTGCCGGCTCCCTCCTTCCCCCGCCGAGCCGCCGCGTCTCTCCGGCGGGGCCTGTCCCGGTCCGCGCCCCCCCGCGGCTGCCCGCTCCCCCGGCGCGGCGAGGCCGCTGCGGTAGCCGGGAGTTCTCCCCGCCGCCCCGGGCATGGCGTTCGGCGAGGTCAGGCACGGAGCTTCCCCCGGGTACAGTGCGCCGAGCAGGAGCCGGAGCAGCTTCCTTTATGTAGGCCTTGAACCGGGATCCCGTGCAGGGGAGAAAATGGTGCGGGCAGCGTTATTTGTACCGGTGAGTGTTTTTGTCACCTCAAACCCCACCCCAAACAACCCTCAACGCTGTAAAAGGTGCTGAAAACTCAAGGGTCGGCCGGTTTTTTCCATCGCTGTGGTTTGACTAGTTAGGGTTGTCCGTGGAACTGTTAACTTTTCTGCTTGTCAGCTGCAGAGTGAGATGCAATTCGGGAGCTTCGCTTTTGTGCTCTTATCTGTAAATGTCAGCTCAACCTGCTGGCTCTTCCGCTTCCTGGTCTAGAAGAAAGCATGCCTTTTTTTTCCGCTCTCTTTATAAATATGCCCCGCTAAATCTATGTGAGTCGTTACGGTTAACCAGGCAAAGAACGCATCCCTGAATTTATTAGTTGAACAATTAGCCGAAGTAAGGAGTCCATAAATGGAAAGCCTTGAATTTAATGATCGAATAGAAATTAGAAAGGCATGCATTAAAAACCAGAAACTTCATTTCCTAAGTTCTTCTGTCATGTTAAACATTAGCAGTGTGCTCACTTGAGTAACAAAGGAGAAGGCGGCACCACAGAGGTGTAGCAGTCTGCTTACTATTGTAGCACATGAGATGGCTGAAGGCTAAGAATCCATCTAAAATGCTGAACTTTAATCAGTGGCTCATAAGTGTCTAGGAAGAATCGCTATGTTAATACAAACTTGATACGATGATATATAAGCTGGTAAACCTGTTTGAAGTGGTGAGCTGTGTGAATGAGTAACTATGGTAGTGTCACAGGTGAGCTAAATAGAAGCAGAATTTCTGTGGAAGTACTAAGAGTGGGGTTTGAATCAATTTAAACAGAAATGAATGGGGTTTTATTTTGCTTGGAGGGCTGTTTTGTTGTTGGGAGTAGGGAGGGTTGTTTGGTTTGTATTATTTCCTGTATCACTACATAGAGTTCTTTGTGCAAGACAGAAAGGTGGCAAAGTTAAGGTGGAAATCACACTAGGGTTTAACCTTTGTGAATTGCTAACTTTTGGGTATATTTAAGAGGAACTTCCCCATCAGGAAGAGCCACTGTGAAGTTGGTGTTTTGCTTGCAGTGGCACATATTAGCAGTGGAGTGTGAAGGCATCAGTATTATTTCTCTTGTGAATTCTTCAAAGCAGATTATCCTCCGTATACTTGTGCATAAAAGCTAGTTCAGTGGCGTGTTCCCAAGTAAAGGAGACTACAGTGAAGTGTGAGATACGCCATTTCACTTGTGTTTCTTCAGGAGGAAACTTCCTCAAATCTAAAGAACTCTTAACTTAAAAAGTGCTTATATGTAAAATGGGCTTTTACTTGCATAGTGCAGTCTTGCGCAGGAAGATGAGGAAGTCATAGAATGCATGGCTACAGCAAAGGTTGCAAGTGTCACGTCCTTGGGTTGCTCTAGATCACGAAGGATGTGTGGTTTGGGTGGTTTGTTCATTCTCAGGAAAGCCTACTGAAAGCAAGCTAAACCTAACGTTTATCCCAAGCTTAATCCTGATGTGGAATCTAAAGTAAGTGTCAGTCAGTGATCAATACAACCCATTGTTTATTGATATGTTCTCCTTGCCCTTGGTTATGATAGCCCTGTGTACTCCAGTGTGCTGTTAAGTAGGTAACAGCTTTGGAGAAGTAAAAGTGGGTCACTTATTAGGTATCAACTGAACTCTCCTGATAAGAAGATTAGCAAATTTTAACAGCTACAACAGGGTGTAAAGTGGTTTCTGAGAAAATATGAGAAACAAAAGAGTGAAATAACCAACTGTTAAGAAGAAACCAGTAGATGTGATGTGGTGTTAGTGCTTGTTCAAAGTGTACTGGGTTTAATTAAACAGGCCTTACGTAGGCCTTAGATACCACTTCTCACAGACGGAGTTCTGTATGTCTAAAAAAGTGACACAGAAGTTCCTTAAAACCCTCGGCTAGCAAATACCCACGGAGCATTTCTGTTCTGCTTTTCTACAAAACATGTCATCAATTCTTCTGTGTCTTTAACCATTTCACAGGCAGTTAATTGGACATGGAAAGTATATCTTGCTTCTAAGCAAGTTTTCATGTACGCTCGTTCGAAGTGAAAAATGCAACACTTACTCTTTAGTAGTTAGCAAATGCACAATATGAAATAAACCTGGCAGTAAGCAAATCCTCTTGTTAATTTGTTCTGTTTAGCAGCTTCACCGGAAACTTACCAGGTTACCAAAGACTGAAAGATTACTTTACCTTTTCACCTCCTTTTATCTGTAGTACAGGTCCTTTTGTCGGAGGGGGGAGGAGCTTGGGCAAGAACCAGTATTGCTGATGATGCCTTCCCTTCCAAAACTCCGTTATCCTTCTCTGAGCTTGCATCCCTTTAGAACTTGGTCTAGGAGGTAAACCCAGTGCTTGTTTTAGGTTAGCGGCGCAGCTTTTAACTCTTTGCTTCCTGGTGGAAGGGGCAATTCTGTTTCCTCATAAAATTAAACTTTAACTTGGGATGCTATAGGCTGTTAAATAAGGTATCCATGGAATAAAAAATTTCAAGTTTTAGATTATAAAGGCCTTTTTTTTTTAATCATTATTTAAAAATAAATGTTTTATGAGCTAGAGAGTGTTCCCAAAGACGTGTGCTTTCCTGGCAGAGATCATACGTGTCAGCATAGTAAGTTGGTATGGCTGGGGTAACAGAACTCTTACTTAGAGCATTTAAATGCAGCTATTGTGTATGCAAAGTGACTGCACTTTCGAACTTCTGGGTGTTCTCTACCACTTCTTCTCTAGATGGTAATGGCAATGTTTTAAACTTCAGACTTATCGTGTTAATGTTACGGGATTTAAGAAGACTTTCAGTTCATTCGAAACTGTGCTTTAAAACCAATACCTATTTCATGGCAGAAAACCTCAACATATTACTTGGTTCTGTTTGTTAAAATGAAATTGTTTGGTCAAGATAGAGAACTTGGGCTGTGCCCTGAAGTAAATAAGCAGGTAACAGGCCCTCTTTTGCTTCACATGGAAGTGTTAAAGGTCTACTTGGAACGAGTTTTCCAACTCAGCCGTAATTCATATTTCTAAAATTACGAAACATTGGCATAAAGGTCGTTATTTCCATATTAGTCAGAATGAAGGGATTATTTTAGTGGATATTTTGTTTTAGTGCATGTATTGTTTTGTATAATGCATGCTTCTTCATGTAATTTGCTAAGATGCTGTATTCAGGGAGCCTGAAGTATGATTTTCAAGACAGAATTGTGTTTAAAGGCCATTGGTGACTTTGTTTCCTTTAAAAGTAGTGATGAAACAGTATCACAACTGAAACGCATGTAAATTATGCTTACACAGTGGCACATCCGGTACAGTTCTTAGTTTGTGTTTTTTCCGTTTCATTAAATGAGTGTGATTGAGAAATACTCAGTATTTTGTTAGTTTGCATGATACAAATCGAGCCAGTTGAGTTTTGGGTTACACTGCTATGTTTTGTATGTAGAACTAAGCACTTGTACCTGGGTTAAACTACTAGGTAGGACTCTGAAGACCCGCATTTCAGTCCTGGCAGCTCTGCTCTCAGTAGGTGACATTAGGCAGATGACTTTGCTTACCCATGTCTCAGTTTCCTCATCTTTAGAATAGAGGTAATGATGCTTGCTTTTTTAGAGATAAAAAGTATGGGGTATTTATTATTAGCTGTCATCAAGTGCCTAAGGATACCTTAAAAAGGTACAAGTAACCTAATTAATCTGTTTTGAACGGACATTGTAATTAGGCTGAACGTTCCAAAGACTGGCTTCAAATACTGTTCAGCTAGGACAGATTAGCCTCAAATCCTTTGGAGTTACTCTTGTTTCTTCAGAGCAAGGAAATGTCCCATTCAAGTGAATATATCCTGAACTGGTCTACTGCTTGTTGTGTGTTTGGTACTTGTCAGGTCCCTACAAAGGCTTCCAGAACTGGTGGATTTAGGGATGCACTTCAGGTTTATATTCCTTTTGTGTATATATATTACTCTTTAAACTGGGCTCTGATCAAAACTTGTGTTAGTAAAATATACATCCTGTTCTCAGTGGAATGTAAACAGTCCTTAAAATACCTTTAGGTAGGTGCATGGGTGGGTTTTGGTTTTGGTTCGGTTTGGGTTTTTTTCCATCTTAATTCTATCAGTCTGCCTGTTAACATAGGAGCTTAGATACAATATAGGCTTGGATACATTTGACTTCATCAGAGCAAATATCTTTCTAAGACCAAAATCTGTTATTTTGAGATAAATTATTAGAGATGGCTGGTAGAAAAGTGTAGTTTCTTACAGCATGCCTAACAGTTCTTCTGGAAGAGGTTTATACATTGTGGATGGTCATTCATTACAATGTAACCTAAAATCTGTGGTAGAGTAACTAGATAAACATGTCCTTTACATTGGGAAATGGTGGTTTAAGGGCTTAATGCTGGGATTAAGGCTTTCTTTGTCAGTGTCTCAGTGCTTTGCTGGGCTCCAGACATTATGTGGCCTCTACTTGGATTTAGAGTTACAAAGCCTTATGGTGTGTTAGATGCAGCAGGAGGGGCCCGTTTTGCTTTCTGGTTTTGCTTTTTGTAGGAATCACTGGTACAAATTGGTTTGTGGTAGTCTGTTTAGTTGGGTTTGTTTCCCCTATGTGGATCCTGTAAGTGAGTGGGCTCAGGAAGAGACCGAACTGAAGCATCTCTCATGAGGTACTGCTCTGTAGCAAGGCATTTGTATAATACTTTGATACTTTAATTATTAATGCTTAGTCTGCAGTTCCTGGCACAAGCAAAATAGCTTCTTTGCTAGTGTTGGGGGTGGTGAAATGAGATTTATGTTGCAGGATTGTAGTATCCAATCCATAACTTCTGTTCCTTTGAGATACAATTCAGGGGTACTGCATTGAAACAAACTGGTAGTGCCATTAGCTTACAGAATGCTCTGAGCCTGTCCTTACAGTATAATTATGTCTGATCAGTAGGTTATTTGAACTGCAGCAGTATAATTATGTCCCAGTGGCAAGTCTGCGCCATTTCTGTTACTGCCATTTTACTGTTGTTGGTTATTTACAGTTTGACAGCTCACCAGTGAATTGAACTACTTGCATGACAGTCTGGGCATGCATCCTGTGGAGCGAAGTTCTGCTCCGCGGGTTTTCTTATGGTGCTTTGTGGGGTGCTTTCTGGAATCCAGGAATTCAGTGACTGTGTGTCAAACTAACACAGTTTTTGTGGCATCCGTCAGCTTTGCCAGTGCAACTTCTGGCAGCCAGTGAGGAGGATATGGTTGAGTTTTGTGATGAACTGATATGAACAGGATAGTAGTGTGCAGTTGCAGGCTTATGTTGAGCAAAATTACCAGCTCTGCTGGGAATTCTTCTGTTGTACTCTGGGTAATAGAAGAGGCTGAAATCAAGCTATTCAGGCTAATGCGTTTAACTTCGCTAATAGGGTAAGTTGAGAGAATTCATGTGATCAGTTACTATGGCTCGGTTGTGAGGCCACCAACTGTGGTTTTGGTGACCTGATTGTTGTTTAAGGGCTGGCCACACCTGCTGGTTTTGCTTGATATTTGGTATAAATGCAGTTTCCTATACTGTGTATCAGCATTATGCACACTTTGGTTGTAGGTCCTGTTTGCTGGAATGTGATGTACCGAGCACTAGATGCACAGTGATGGTAAAACTGTGCTGTCATCAATGTACTTTGTCACTTTTACTGGGCAACCAGGGAAGAAACGGGAATATTGCACGAGTGTGTTTTGTTAGGACAGCTATATCTATACTGAAGGCCTGTGTTACTCTATTATAGGTATATAGATAGCTGTTAGGTACCAAGTAAGAAATGATTGACCAGGGAGGGCTGGGCTCTCAATGGTTAATGTATGTGGATTTTTCCTGTTCTTTTTCTGTGCTATAAAGGAAGGTTGCCATGTGGCTGGACCCAGGGAGAATTTGCTGTGGCCCATTATGCAGATCAGGAAGACTGGGCGATGTTGGTAAAAACTTCAGCATGGCCTGAACTACATTAGTTAGCTTGTGCTGCCTTCAATTCCAGTGGGTTTCTGTAAGCCTTATTTTTTTCTGGAGATCTAATGTGTTTTAAATGACAGAGAATTTCTGACTTGTTCTTTAGGTAAATACAGATCAGAGAGCTCAAATCAAAAGCCTGATATCTGTTTTGTGGCTGTAGTGTTGTGTGGTAGTGCAGTGCTGAAGCAAACTGGTTTTTCTATTGAGCTTTTCCCAACATTTACTATCTTGCAATATGGTAGCAGGGCTCGGGGATGCGAAGAACATGTTAATGTGAAAATTAAAGTGGCAGAACTAGTGCTATTACTTCTGAGAAGAGCCGGGGGACAGCTTTCCACTAACCTCCCACAATTGTTATTAGTGTCACGGAATACAATAGGCAGCAGATCTATAGCCAGGAGAAGCCATAATTAAATCTGCAGTACCAAGGTGCTAATAGATTGTGTCAAAGTTCTGAGATAAATCACAGGAATAATGTGAGCCTCTGTTAGTGTGATAGAAGCGTTTGCGAGCAGATCAGGGCAGAAAGGAATCATGTGGATTGCTACAACAGTAGTAGTTGTGAATTAGTGCTGGGCCTTAAATGCAAGAGGATATCACTCAAGTCTTCTAATGGAATAGGTGATATACCTCTTTTTTGCTTGTAAAAGTCAGTACTCAAAGCGCTGAAAGCTCACTGTCACATACAATTTCTTTATGAAATTAAAAATCAAATACATGTCCATGAATTTTATAAATGCATATGTGACACCTTTCTGTGTACGCGCCTTTGTTAGACTATTGAAAGGCTATTAAAAGGACTAAGAGCTAATAGTGTAATTGTTATTGAAAGGATTTAGAAATAGTGCTTGCAAATAATTGTGCCCAGCTGTCCTGAAACTAGTGTTCTATGTATATGATTTTGTATTTTTTTTATATCAAAATTTCATGTAACTTTTGAGGAGAAATTGAGATGTTTTGATTTAAAAAGGTGCCCAAAACCATAGTGATTTTTCTGTTTGAAGTCCCAAACACAAATGGGCTAATTCAACAGGAAATAATGATATGGTTTAGCATGTCACTGAAGCTATAGTTTGCATATGACCTTAGGAACTGTAACATCTATGTGTTTGAAAACTGTCAAAAGCTACATTCAGGTTGGGGGTTTGGCACACATCAGGAAGATGCAAGGCAGGTCTGTGACAGAAGTGTTAGGATGGAAGAGTTCTAGCTGGTTCATTGACCGCAGTGTGTTCTGGAACTGGAAGCTTTGCCCTACTGACTTGGGGCTGTTGTTCAAAGGAAGTGTCAGACTTTGTCAGCTGGTACTGCTGTTGAAAACAAGCATGTGCTGTGTTGTGTTGCTTTACGTTTGCACAGACAGCTCTGTGGTGAACAGATTTTGTTGTTAGTTTTGTTTTGGTGCTGTTTTCCCCCACCATAAATTAGCTTTCAGCCAGATCAGGCTCACATCCAGTTTGCTGTGTGGCCATATAAAGGTTTGTGCTGGCCTGTATCAGCAAATGGTCTAGGGCAGGAGCAAGCTGTTAGGGGAGAATAGGACTGCTGGTTCTTTAGGTGCTTTTTTTTCCCCCCTCAGTGCATTTATGCAGTAAAACATTCATCTGATTATAGACTGAGATTAACTCTCATCTATGTGGCTTTGAGCTAGGGGCTATGAAGAGAGTCCCATTCTGCTGCAGATGAATATACAGATAATGAACAGACTCAACTACCTATGGTAATTCTTTTCTTCAAGCAAAGGTCTTGCAATTTGCATGTGACACTAAAAATCTGTTTGTCTGGAAAAGCATAGAAAATAGGATTGTTTTAGACATCGTGCACAGATGGAAGATGTAACTTCATTTAGCTTGCTGTCAAAGGCTGAGAGCAGTGTTGAGGTTTTGTAGCAGCATGCTAGGTGAATGTAGGGATGTATCAGCTTTATTTGCTAGCTTTCTGAGGCAGCTGCTAAACCTTTTACACAATCGAGGCAAGGAGGAGTTCTGAAAAATCTCAAGTCTTTTAGTTGAAAAGGCCTTGAAACAGATGGGATTGAGTTTTGGAGACAACTTACTGTGCAAATAATACTGTCCATAAAGGTAATGAAGAGTGTGAGGTATTACTTTGGTATGAATACACCTTCAGTTATTGAACAGTTTGGTAACTGAGCCATTTGAACACTTGTTAAGAAAAACCCCAAGCAATGGCCACTTGAACGTTTGCAGTAATGAGTACCTCTGAATGTTCACACAAGCATCAGTTCGAGCATTGCTTAGAGGACTTTGAACTACTGTGTACAAGATTGATGCTGTGCTTCGGAGGTCCAGCCAAACTGGGGCTAGAGGCTGAAAACAGGGTGCAGAAGTAACAAATTTGAGGTAAAGAAGTGCTTAAATGTTTTCAAAGTTCTCGTGGTGATGAATCCTTTTTCAGTTATCCATTCTTTCTCCTTGTGCACACTGACAAACTGTGTGTTCTCTTCATAACTCGCCTATGCCATTAGAATCTGTGACTTTATATTTTGTGCTGTAGAGGTGAAGGGTTATTTTTAGAACAAACATTGAGAGTGTTCTTTGTGATTCTGGATGTTCCAAAGCTCTCTATGAACAACTGCCTTATTTGTGTAATGTGGGCAAGGGGCTTTATGCCAGTCCTTAGATAAATGGAAAATACCTGCTTAGCTCTATCCTTCTGCCTACCTTTCTTAGTTCTATGCTGCAGGAAGAGGAACATAACCCATTTTATGGTAGATTTTATGACTTGCTCTGTTTTACATCACTTAGGTTATAGATATGAGGTTGAAATTGTTCTTTCATCACTGTGAAGCATATTATCATTTGGATTTTTAAGTAACATAAGCCTCCAAAACTAGTGTTGAGAATTCAGGAGGAATGCAAATTAACTCTGTGCCTTGTTGCTTTTTACAAGCCTAATATGTAAAACCATTCACTGCTTTTCTACTTCATGTGTTTATTTATATGAGAAGATTTTGCAAAACAATGGGGTGGAATGTGCTTTAAGAGGATGTTCCCTTTATAGACAGACCTGCATATGACATGACAAGATTATTTCTTCCCTAAGTCTCAATTCGCATAGGCTAAAATTATAAGCCAAATGATGACAAAGAAGTGACAGCTTTTCTTCAAACTGCAAGACAAAAAGGATATTAGGAACCTCTGAAGTTGTAAGGAGGCATGCTGCTGACAACCTGTCTGGAGCACATGGGGAACAATGTAGGCATAATGGGGAGACAGAATGCGGGAAACGAGACTCTAACAAAAGATTATGGAAGACTGAATCAAAGACTTGCATTGAAAAGTACCCAGAAAAGCATACTACAGGTCTCCAGAGCTTTTTAAACCCAGCAAGGCCTTTTTGTAGGACATGTTCTAAACTTAGTGGCAGCAGTAGAAAAGTAAAAGTACTGTAAATCGTACATGCTTGACTACTAGTGTAGCATTCTTGAACTGCTGCCCATTTAGGACTCAGCAATCTCCTTTAATGGAAACATGTTTTCCTCAATATTTGAGTTTGTTTGTTGCTTATTTATAAGCCCATGTAACACTGATGTTTTAGGCTGAGAATGGCTGAATGTTAGAAGCTGTCATTTGCACATTATAATATCTGCATAATTGGAGATCCTCACAAAGATTGTTTAAATCTTGTTCACGAAACTTAACCCATTACTGAATGCTGTTTTCTTCAAGCTGCTGGGATTTGTGGGCTGGGTCTCTCCTCTCCTGAAGAGATGCTGTTAAAATTTAAACCAGAAGGACTTTAACGTTTGAACAAACCGATTTATTTCAGAGGGGTTTTTTAGTTGTTATTCTCTATGTGTTTATTCATGCCAGTTAGCCTGAGTCAAATTATCTGTTCATCTGCTGGGAGAAAACTGTAACCACTTTTAACGATTTATCAGGTCAGTTCAAATGAGATTCCTCATCACGTAATCCACTTCAGAAAGTAATATCTAAATGTGACTTTCTTTTCATTTTGTGTGTGCTCTTTTCAAATGAAGTTAGTATCTGTGGCAAAGTACATGGCGTTCAGCAGCAGCTCATTATTATTTGGGGGGTCAAACTCCTCATTTGAATTCTGCTTTTTGTTATAATGTACTGCAAAATGCAGAAGCCATGTATTGATTGCTAATGTAAATTCTTTCAGAACTGGTTTTCAGCTGTATTAGGAATCTGCATAAGAGTGTATTAGAACGTTTTAAAGTAATTTCAACACATAGAAACAAAGAAATCTGTATAAGTTTTAAGTGCAGTAGGAAAAACAGCATTGGTCTCCTGCAGAGATCCAGTATTATCTTCTATTCGTCAGGTTAGCAGCCAGCCAGCCAGCACCAATATTGGAAGTGTTCTGTCCCAAAGTAGTCCCTTTCAATGGGAGTAACTTGGTGGTGCTGTCAGAGCAGCAGCTGCCCTGCGTGTGGGGATTGGTTTCTTTTGACTCTAGTTTGATTCTTGGCAACAGGTGACCTTGGGTATGAAAGAAAGCCAAGAGAGATGCAAGTTCTGCAAGCGGTGCCCCATTTTTTGTAATTCTTTCCTTTCTATTATAGACAACACTTTGGTTTTTTATGGACTCAAAAGTAGCATCACATTTCTTTAGCATTTGTCTGCCTTCCCATCTGTTGCGTGTACTTAATTTACTGTCAGTATAAGGTTTATACAGTACTTCAAGTAAATAGATACTCAAAACTTAACAACAGGCATCCATGTTCTGAATTTATTCGCATACATTTTCTAAGCTATGCAGTTGAATTCTTCTCGATTTCCATCTAGCATGCAGTATCACTTATTTTGGTCTTGCACTCTGTATGTTGTCAGATGGCTCTAATTACTTTTATGACTTTTTCCACTGTTATAATGTCTCCTGTCCTGAAGTTTTGAATTGTTTCTTTATTACAGTGAATATACGTGAAGCTTAGTTACATAATCAAGTACATCCACTAGGAATTCCTGCAGATCTGAGTTACAGCAGCAGTGAGCGTTTTGGTGGCATATACTGGGAATGATCAGAGGTGCCACTTCTTCCCTCAGGGTTAGCAAAAGAAGGGAAGGGCTGGCTGTGGTTCTGGCATCTTCAGCAAATGGGGAGAACCTGTGTTTAAGCAGAAGTGTTGGCTGTACCCCTGTATGTTTATATTAATGCCAGTTCATTGCATTCTGGCTAGGTAAAACAGCAGGAAGGATGTGAAAAAGAAACCAGTAAAGGCCAATAATGGTACAGTTGAGGGGATGCTGGCCTGAGCTAAATACAGGCTCTTATTTTGGAAGATGGTGTGGAGAAATTGGAGACTGTACTTTATTCTTGTGTAGTTTAATTTCTTTTTGTATTATAGAGACTGCTTTTTATTTCTGTCCTGTGACTCTGTGATGCTTGAGAGAGCCTCAAGGCACACATGCACACCCTTTCAAATGCAGCTAGGAAGTAACCTTGACCTCCTAAAATTTAAGTGTCTGTAAGAAAATGCTGCTCTTTTTGGTCAAATACAAGCAGGATTTTTCAGTCAAAATTTAGTTTGTAGATTTTCATCTTCTAAAGATGACATGCTTTAGATTAGATAGCTCATTATAGAGGAATACATAGTAGTTACTCTTGGGAATGCAACAGGTTAAACTTCAACCATGAATAGCTTCTGACTGCAGTAATTTCTTTCTTTAGCTTGAAGGACTTCATGAAGGTTTTGCTGAATGTCAAACCTAGAGTATTTTGTAGCTCCTGGGTATTAATAAAGCAGAACATTGTACTTGGGTTTAGCATCATTTTGACACTGTGGTTTCAATAACCAACTAAAGGTGTTTCTCAGGCTGCTAGGTAAGTAAAATGCTTCTGAAATGGAATGAAGGGGAGAACTTTTAGCCTTGAAGAAGAGTTATGTGCATATCAAAATCCATTACACTGGAATATTGGCAACAAATATCCCTAGAATATTGGAGTTTTTAATTGTATGTGTGAAAACTACTTTGTATATGTGCCATGTAAAACAGGATGAGGCTTTTGATGTTAAGAAACTGATCAATATACAATAAACAGGTTAAATAGTACATTCAGAATTCCATTCTCATGATTGGTGCTGGAAAACACATAGAAGGCATGTGTAATCTTACCCACTCTGAAAAAGGAACGGCATTGAAATCACTAACAAGTATTTTTCATTGTGGGATTTCTGAACACTCAGCAGTACAAAATGCACCCTATCATTCCTCTAGTTTAATGCAGTTGTAAGGTAAGAACTTTTTGTCGTTATTATGTAAACTTGGGTTTATAGAATATCCATTAAGATTTACTTTTATAGGCACATCTATAGATGATGCATAGAAAAGCTGCTGTTTTGTGCTGCTTTATTTCTGTTATGTTTCAGGTCTCATTGATACATTGGTTATTGAGACACTGATGTTTCCCATTTTCAATTTAGCTGATACTGAAACTGAGCTGGTAACACAAGATAAATGGAGGAGAGTCCTCTACAAGTATACATACAGAACAGGAGGCATCTTACTTGGGAGATGGTGCTGAGCCTGAGCATAAAGGGTAAAACTTGTTAAATGACCAATAAGAAATCCTTCAGCTAAAATCCTAGACTTTTAGTCAACACTTCTCACTGTCAACTTCATCCAAATGTCAGAGGTTTGGTTTGGGTCATAAGAAAGTAGATTTGGATTGCTGTACTGCAGGTCTGTGGGGGATCAGGGCTCCTACAAGCAAAGAAAATGTAGATAGTTTTTAAAACCAAAACTTTAAGCAGATCTGTATTTTGAAATGTCAGTGTTTAAAGAATTTGTGGTCCACATAATCAGTGAAATCACTTCCCTCTTTTTCACTGCTATTGCATATGAAGCAGTCAAGTCAGGGTATCTTCTTTTTGCTTGTGTTGTAGGTTAGGCTTCTGTTTCTTTGTGACTTTGCAAATACCTAGGGAATTCTTAAATAAAAAATGGATATTAAGAGCCAGTGAAAATTATCCTACCGTATTTCAAGAGTCAGAGAAAGAACGGTTGCAAAAACACTCTTCAGATGTACTACAGTGTACATCAGTGATGCTCTGGTACAAGTCTCAGACAAATGGGGATGTGAAGTAATGCTTCTATAAATAACAGTGTGTTCATCCATAAACTTTTACTGGAAAGGCATGGAACGAGATGCCTGTATCTCTGCAAGTGGAATTTTGGGTGTGGCAGGATTTATCCCTGTAGTAAAAGGTCATCTTTTCTGCTGGCCACCTGTAAAGGTGAGAAGAGGGTTTAAGAAAGACTTTCCATTCTCCTTTTACTGTTGGAGGCAGAAACAGGAGCAGCATTTCTAGCCGGTTGGAGTATAGGGTGTGAACTTAAGTAACTTCAGATGTGATACCCAGAACTACTGTGTTCTCAATCCTGGAGTATAAAGACAAAGTTCTTTAGTATAAATACAAACATACATCTTTTTTTTGTACTAACAGATTAAGCTACCCATAAGATGTGGTGAAGCACTATTGCAGTCCTAGAAAGCAAAAAATCTGGTTCCTTCACCGGGATCTAGTATTTAGCCACTTGGCCTGTTGCCTCATAAAACAGACGTTAGTATTATCTCTGATACAACTTGCTGCATTTCTAATGTACAAAATAGTTGGCTGCTAAAGAAAATGGCTTAATTAGAGTGGAATGTAGACTCTCATCTCTTCCATTAGGTTTGCAATGGCTAAGAATAGCTCCTGTAAAATACAGTAAAGTTAAATGGACTGCGTATCAGTTGTCTGTGCTGAAAGCTGGAATAGTCAGAAACAGAGATTTTGGTTTTTTCCAATTCACAATTTCCCAGAAATCCAATTACAATCTCCCAGAAATGGAGATTCTCATATATGGATATGTTTTTTGTGCTTTTCACGTGAAAGAAAACAGTGTATTGTAACACTAAGTGCCACCACTTACAGAGGTGGCAATAGCTGATAATGTAATTTATGTATGAGCAGAATGGTCAATGTGTTACATTATCTGAGATAGATAATAATACATTTTAATTGGATAACAGTGGCTATTATCTAACTAATTTTTATCATAATAGAAGAAAACCCCCTTACAAATGGGAGTGGATCTCTTTGTCATTAAGTACTAACAACTGGGGCTTGGGTTCCTTGGCTTTTATATTCCTGGGTAGTGACTGAAACCTCTTCAAAAGCAGAAATTTACTGACATGTGTTTGTCTTAACATTAACATTGCAGCCACTGAAAATGTGTAGTCGCAATGTTAACTTCACATGAACGTAAGAGTTTGCTGGGCGTGCATCCAGAAAACAATCACCTTTGTACAGTGTGCATTGTAGTTGAGAAGGAGTTATCAAAGTCATAAGGCATGATTGTGACTCATGTCTACTGACTGACCTTTTTACCTTCGAAATTCTCTTCTACCAAATTACACATTGTATCGTATAGCTTGGATAATATAGTAGTTACAATTTCTTTCCAACATCTTGAGCTGTATGTGTAGTAGTGTTCTGCTCAATGTTAGACAAAATTAGGCAAGCGTTTTTAATGAAAAATCCCACACAAGCAATAAAGGTATTTATATTGAGATTACATAAAGCGGAAATGCTTTATTTTAGGTGTTCTCTTCAACACACACTTCAACAGATCCCTCACTAGTTATGCTTTATTTGGGGGACAGTGTTTATCTGTCATGAACAGATTACTAGTTGCTATATTACTGTTACTTAAAGGCAAATTCTCCACACATTTGCATGACCTTAATTGTGCCTTAAGTAGTTCTGTTTCTTCAGTAAGTGATGTTGGACATCAGGCATTTTGGAGCAGCAAAACAACTGCCTGTGCCAAGCTTGGCCTTAGTGTAACTGTAGAGAGATCAGTCAAGTCAAACTGAGAAAAGAATTTCCCTCAAAAGAACCTTGGTTCAGTCTGAGTCAGTCATTCAAAATGAGTGTATTAATTCCTAAAAGAAATGGATACAGCATATCCATAGTATTGTAGTATTTGGCAAGAGTATTAAAATGTACACTTGAAAAGTATGTACTCTTTATGTTCAAGGAATAATGTAGGCCATTAGGATGGTGTTGGTTTATATATTTACATGGTACAAAAAATGGCACTGTTTCCATGATGAAAACAGTAACTCCAGGTTAAATTGAAGGTGTCAAACAAACAAAATAAACCCCTTTCACTGCTTATTTTTAATATTAATTCTGAACTGTAAGGGTTGCTTGGTTTGGTTTGGTTGGGTTTTTTCAAAGGAGCCTCAACCTGTCGAACACACAAAAAGTCATTTTGCTGTGGTTTCCCAGTCTTTACACTTTTATTTATTTCAGAATTTTTCAAATGTCTCAAAAGAAGACTGAATTTCCCAGCTCAAATGTGAGAAATGCAGAACAAGTCTGTGCCTGGAATTCCTGTGTTGGCAGTAGGATATAGGATGTACGTGCATGTTAATTTTCGCTGCCCAGTCCAGTATGCTAAATGTACAGCTGCAGATCAGAATCTGTGACTAAGGGGCTTCTTTTCTTAAAGTAAGTTCTTCTCTGAACTTGCTTCTGATTTATTGAACTGTTATTTAATCCGCTTGGTTTTCCTCATCTTTTAAACGGGAGTTATGTGTATTTATCACATTCTGCATTCATGCTATGATAATGTTACAGGAATTAGATCAGAAATTATCATTTCAGTATGATAATGTTATGGGAATTAGATGAGAAATTACCATTCTAGTGCTTCTACTGCATGTATCTAGGTGAGGCTGCATTTCAGTGGGAATTCAGTCTTAGCACAGTTCTATGATCCATCATTATTGGAGATACTTCCAGCACACAGTATGGTATTAACACTTCATAAAATCTTTTTCCCTGTATCTTGAAAGAGCTTGTTTATATCTTTGGCATTTAATAGAGCTTCTGCTGCTGTGTGTGGTCTGCTTGACACAGTATTAATTATGTAAGATGCAGTTTTCTTCTGATTATGTGTTCTGCTTCTTTATCTTATACTAACTCAGTTACTGTAGCACCACTGATAAACATTGGTACTTCATATGAACTTAAAAATGAGAAGCTGCATTAAAGCTAAGACAGCAGGGTTTCGTCAAGAATGGAGGAGTGGGGTTTTTATGGGCATTATTTCGTATGCTGACCTTGCTCCTGCGCACACATAAGTCTAAATTGTCACAGCAGTCCCCATTCATAGCAGCGTGGATTTGAGCTGTTTCTTCAGCACATCTGGAATGAGGAGGGGTAAGGGTTGTTTCCACTATGCTGGGGTCTGTTGGAATTTTTTGGCTGGGAATAGGAACTCCCAAGTTATAGATAAAAGTTTGGAAACTACTGAAGTGTGTGTACCATGCCTGTTGCCAGAATATCTAGTCACGCTTCTTGGATATTCAGCCTCTGCTGATCTCATTCAGGTGTTCACTGCTTGTGCTATAGCCTCTGTCAAGGCCTCTTATCACAGGAAACGTGACTTGGGATTGTAATTTAATGTTGTATTTCTTTGGAAGCCTCCTTACAGGTCCTTCTCCTCACATAAAATCATCAGGAGCTGCTAAAATGAGAAGTAGCTGAAGGCAGCAGTTCTTTAAGTGGTTTCCCTCTCTTCCATGGTGAGGAAATCCTTATCTCTTATGCCCCTTTCTATAATCGCTTTTGGCACGGCACTGCACTGACACAACTTCCAGTGCTGTAAACAAGGCTGCTGCTGTTGGAGAACCTTCTGGAGTGGGGAGCGTGCTCTTTGTGTTGCTAAACGCTGGCCTAATCAGGGATTGTTTGTGGCTGGATGCCTAGATCTGAGCAAGGAATCCCCAGGGAATTTCATTACCGGTTTAGGTGCAATATTCTGGCTGAGGCAGAGCACACAGCTTTTCATCCAGGTGTTGTAGGATAGAGTGCTGCAGCCCAGCAGCTATCGAGTGATTCAAAACAAGCATTCCTCCTGAAGCATTCATATGATGCCCTTCAGGGTAACAGCTAACACTGGGAGAGAGGATACCACTGACTGAGGATTGTGGGTTGTGCATCCCTAGTTTAAGGAACGCTGTCCTGCTTTAATCTATCCACATATAATGCAATGCACTATGGATACTTGTGCCTTAACCAGCTCTTGTTACAAAGCAGAGAGCTGTGACTTAGATTAAGTTTAAATCCTGATTTGTGTCATGTTAGCACAGCAAACTAATGCCAAAAATCTATTAAGCCTCCAAGGTTTTTTCTGTTCTTGACATTGGGTGAGTGCTGAGATCTTGACCACAATCACATTTGCTTCTGGGCAGGAGGAAATAGTCCATGTAGTTCCAGTAATCCAGACAAGGCGTCTCATCTGGTTTTATGAATGACTTTGGGGGGAAGGGAAGTTTGCAATTGATTAACATTGTTCTTAAATTCAAAGCCTACTCTGGTTTCAGGAATTACTGTGGAGAGCTTCAGGGACCCTGGCAGTAGCTGAGGAAAACAACTTCTTTTTTTCTCAATTCTTCTATTTTGCTTTTTTATTCCTAAAAAAATATTGAGAAAATGATACTGAAAGACAGAATAGTTCCAAATCTGTGCTTCCAGTTCTTCAAACTGCAATGAAAAACTAATAAACAGTTAGTCTGTCTGGGTTTGTATTTTAAATTAGGATGCTTATATCCAATAGAAAAGCATTTTTACTGTACTTGTCAAACAGATTTTCTTACTTCTTTGTCTATTATGTATTGGAATGGTTGCTAAAATCCAGGAGCATACAGAAATGAATGTAATAGCTTTAGGAAAAAATATACACCCTTTACTGTGAGTTTTGATGTTGTTTTGGTGTTTTCCTAAAGGCAGGTTGAGTGTGTGCTCGTAACACATCAGTGCGAAGTGTAAATAACGTTGTGCATGAGTGCCGTCAGCTGTTACACATGCTGGAGTTCACAGCTCCACTTCTCATCCTATAACAATTAGTACCAGAATTCAGCAATCTGAATTCTTACCCTCTCCAAGATTCTCTATGGTGAATACACGGTATAACGCAGTGCAGCTGTGCTGCGCTCTTAGGAGCGAGTCTTTGGGAGTTATTGATGCCCAGGATTTTAGCGTTATCTTTTTCTTCTAAGAGGTGGCAATTCAAGAATCTGATTTTTAATTGGAAGTCATTTAGTTTACACAGCTTAAGCTGTGATATGTTCAGCTTCATGGTACTCTCTTCTATTCAGCAGAACCTCATTGTTCTTCAGTTTAGGTGTTTTATCCTTAAATGGGAGCTTGGGTGGTAGATGCAGTTTGGAAGGCACCTGCCTCACAGACAATTTGGTCAGGATTGACCTGAGGAGAATGTATGAGGCCCCCATGGGTTTCTATAAACAACATTTATGGCTCTCTATCACTGCATCAGCCAGAACAGACTGTGTGTTATTAAAAGACATGTTCAGACCACTACCCATTATTTTCAGCAATTATACTTAAACCATTTCCCAGGAGTACAGAAACTGAAGGCTGGCATCTTGAGTTCATCTGCGTAAATAGATAGTCTTGGAACCAGCAATCAAAGTGAGGTTGAGTCATTAGGCCATTGCAGCAGGAAAGCTGTATATGTGGGTTCCTCCTTTTTTTCCCTAAGCAGTAATACCTAATTTGTGGTCCTTGTTAGTTTATTGTAGTAAACATAGCCTCAGTTTCATTACATGCTGAAATGTTTCCGAATTCTCCAGCCTGGCTCATAAACATATATTTCCCCATTGCAAAGAAGCGTGCACCACTGCCTCTAATCTCTTTCCGTAGAGCCCAGAAGCAGGTTGTTAGGAGCAGCACTGGGTTCTGGCTGCCCTCTTCTGCTGTCAGGGCAAAGAACTGGATCAGCAGCGGTGGTATGAGGGATGCTACGGGGCCACCCAATAAAGATGGGCTCCTCTCTATTAACCAGCAGTCAAAACACCACCAGAATTGTAAAAGACGCTGAGAATCAGTAACTGGCTGCCTGTTCTGTTGTCTTGGATTGTAAAGCAGTGAGGCCTGCTCTCTGTTTTGCCAGCAGGAGTGGTTTAGTCATTATCTGCTGCAGAGCATTTCCACTCTTAAGCTATTTGATTTCAAATGATTCTGGAAGGGAGAGTAGAGGAAGTGGCTGTGCAAAATCCATTGATGGGTTCTTGGCATAGAGAACGTGAGTGATTTCTTCTGTCTTTGCAACCTGTTTGCTTGAGCAGTGCAAAGGAAAGGGCCTGGCCCCTGCCTCCAACTGTTGTTTCTTTTGACATACTTAATTTACAGGTTTAGGGGACAGAACACATATGCCTTAATGGATGTGGGGCTCAACCTGGGACAGAGCTTATCCAAATGGGGAAAGCGGGTTTTTTTTGAAGAATACTCACTTCTAACAAGAGACCTGTAATAGGTTGTCATCAAATCAAGCTGGAATACCCTGTGGTTTAAGTCACTTCTCAATTTAAAAGTGGAATTTGAGTTTGCTATTTTGGGAGGTGCTTGTCTTAAAGGAAAGAGTCCTACCTCACTTTTCTCACTCAACTATCTGATGCTATGTCCAGTTGTGTCCGTCAGTTCTAAAATGGAGCATTGCTGAGGCTGCTCATCTCTCTGGTGCGAGGGTCTGTCTCAAACCTGTCTTACATCCCAGCAGCAGAATGTGTCAGCACAGGAGCAGAGCAACTTTGCTTGCTCTTGAATGCTCTTTGAATGCTCTTGCTCAGCATTCACAGTGACCTTCAGGGTCACTGAGTGCACCATGCCCTCCTTGGAAGGCTGCTTATTTCACCTTTGTGCCAGGTGACACATCTAGGTAACTAGGTGACAGAACACTTCTAGTTTAAAAGTGTAACTAGAGAGACTGGAGTATCACCCGTGGCTTTGGGAGTGGTTAAAGATGAATGCTGAAATGCATAGACAATGTGACCAGCATTAGTATCCGCACTATTGACCTCTTGATGTCTCAAGCAGATTGACTCTGAAACCATAAGTCCAAGGATGCCACAGAGACTGCTCAAGCTGAGGAGAATTTTAACTTGACTACTGGAAATTTGGAATGCAGATCACTAATGACCATGGAGATCTAATTTGATTGAAGGCTTGTTAGATACTGTATCTGGAACCAAGGCTCCAAAAACCTGTTCATGGAAGAAAATACCATTCCTTTAACAGGTGGCATGTAGGGCTTGGGGAGAGATAAAACCCTCCCCCATTGAACGTATGGCTTTGTTCAATACAATTAACTGAAGTGTCTTTGGGAAACCCTAGTCCAGAATAATTCTGAATTATTTATATTTTAATTACACTGTTCTGTTTGAGAAGCTTGTTCTTGGCATAATTTTAGCATACTTCAGGTGCTATTGGAATACAGGATAAAGGTTTGCTGTTGGATTTGGGGCTTGCTTGTCCTTTTCTGGTGTTTTTTTTGGTTTATTTATGGAGGGGTTTTTTGTTGGGGTGGTGATGGTTTGGTTTGCGTTTTGTCTTTCGTGGGTTTTTGCCTACATTCACCACTAGTCTTCCTCCTGTGAACTTTGGGAAGTGTAATATCGTGCTTAGAGGGAAGTTGATGATGATTTTATTTCTAGGAAGCTTGCAGAACAAGTGCAAAGGATTACGGTATAAAAATACACACTTGTTACTTACAAACACTGTTTTGATCTCTGTTTTGAAGGCTAAATAGCAGTATACTAATCTTGAAGCTCTTTTTTTATATCCTACGTTTTTGCCTTTGACAAAGAGGGAAATCAAAGACCTGAATCTAATTTGGATATACTTGGTTTGCTGTATAGTTGTTGTATTAATTTATTCTCAGTTTCAGTTGTTTCTCAGAAGAAACCACTCAACACATAGTGGTTGGATTCCCTCACTATGGATATGAAGCTTGGGACTAGTTGCTCCTCCCTATTGATTATTATATAGGAAAGAAAAGGTTGATTCTTTTTATAGGCCTATATATGGAAGCAGTGTCATGTATTTCCCAGTACAGCTATTAATAGGCTTTCTACATCTGCATAATAAATCATTTATTTTAGGGTGTACTGACAGAAATGTACTTGCAGGGATCACAAGTGCGCTTTAGGTATTGATTTGCATTACTTTTCCCCCTCTTAGTTTGTCATTTCTGAATTGCTTGCTTATAGTCTCTGATAGACAAATTCTGTGGCAGGATAGAGATTCTAACTGCTTTTGGTATCTCAGAGTCTTTGAGTTTCTAACTTGTTCTACAGGTATCAGCTATGGGTAGAAATGTTTTAATAAGAGGGGTTTGAAGATGATTTACTTAACTTGTAGAATTATAGTTGAGGATTAGTAGATTGGATCTTGTTTCTGTAAGGCAGCATCAGTGGAATGTGCACAGATTGAAGGAGTCTGACCAGCGTTATCTGTTGACATGTACAGCACAGGCACAACTGTCATGATCCCCATTGCCCCAAATTCTTTGGAAAGCAAACAAGTCACTGTGAGCTGTATCTAGAGATGTTGTGTTCTGGGATGTTCTTACAGTTTAGTAGTCTGATGCTGTGTTTCTTGAACTCCTTCCTGAATGTTTCCTTCTGCAGTTTTCTCTGCTGTATTGCTGGTGCTTCCAACAGGAAACAGTGCTGACATCTAACTTTACACACACAACTTGCAAATTTTTATCATCCCTTCCGGTACCTTCATGTTCACCCAAATATTGCAGAAATCTGGGCAATTTCTTCATTATGTTCAGGAAAAATTACTGGGATTTTGGTCTTTTAGATAGATCCATGCAGATCAGTCCCTACTAAATACATCCTGAACTATGACTGGATCAGAGTCTAAGTTCCAGAGAGGCCTTCTCTGACCTTCACTCACTTAGCTCTAGCTAAGACTGCTTGAATAGGACCAGTATTCATGTGTAAAACACACAGGAAGTGTTATTATGTATATAATTATTTGTACTTTATATTGATGTAGGTTCTGTAATGTGCCTTTTGTACTTCTCAATGATACACAACCATACAGTAGGCACAAGTAAGATCTCATGTGTACTGGTGGTCTGAAGACTTTTTCTTCAGCCTTTAAAAGGAATCTGTTCTAATGAATGTAGAAGAATTCATCATAGATAATAACTGTTAGAAGTTGTTCTTATTTCCTATAACCATTTGGCCTATTAAAACACACAATTAGATCTAGAAAATTGCAAACGAGAGTCATTAGCTGTGAGGCACAGAACTGCCAGGCAAGCAGCCATGACCAATCCAGAAGTATTTAAATCTCTGGGTGTTAAAAATAGGCATAGTGAAGACGTCAGTAACTTTAAAATCAATCTGTTGTAAAAGGTAACTCCAGTTAACATGTCATGTCTCGTGAGGTTATTGTTTTAGGGCAACATGAGTGTAGACCCATGGCTAGTAAATGGCCTTACAAAGGGAGTGTTTAGTACATGGAGGCCTAAAGCGTGGTCATTTTAAGAGTGCAGCATGTGTTTTAAGAAACATTGTTTGCTGGTAATTATCTTGCTATTTTTCTTTCTAGGGGGATGCCAAAAGTCTCCTTGCCTCTGAGAATGTGAGCACTGGCCAAAAGTTGGACTTTGCAGATACAATGGTACAGCAGAAGCTGGATGAAGTAAAGGACCAAATCAAGAGGGAAATAAGGAAGGAACTTAAAATCAAGGAGGGAGCAGAGAACCTCAGGAAGGTCACAACGGATAAAAAGAACTTGGCATATGTGGACAACATCTTGAAGAAGTCAAACAAGAAGTTGGAAGACTTGCATCATAAGTTACAGGAGCTCAATGCACATGTTGTAACAGACCCAGAAGATGTTGCAGGTACCATGCTTTATGTGAAATGAGGTTTTCCTCTTAGGTTAGATAAGCCATATCCCATTGCACTTGAGCGAGTTGTTCTGGGAATGAGCAAATCCGTAACTGGTGAGTTTGTTACTTGTGTATGCCTGTGATTCACAAAGAAGTCTCCAGTCCCTTTGAGTTTTGGTTTCTGTATTTCACGACTGCTTGATGATGCTCTAAAGATTAACATGTACCAGTTCTTCACTTTGCTATTACTATATTGAAATACTGTCTCACTCACTGACTTTCTGTCACTTACACTTAGGCATCAGCATTAACACACCTTTTATTCTAGGGCGGGGGGGGGGAAGTGTAACAATTGTACTTACAAGTTGTTGGCTTCTTTTTAAACTGAAATTTAACTTTTAGAAACTCTTATGTCATTTATCGGGCTGAGTGAACAAGCATTTCTTGCTGTGGCAGCTATTTGTTAACTCTTTAGGCTCTTCTATAATGAAGCCACCCTTTTAAAGATAACTTGAAATTGTTATCACAGAACAATTGTAATCAGTAGTTTTAATTGGCAGTTTCTGTGGCGTGGCCGTGAGTCCATACTCATTTTGAATGTAGTTTTTTAAAGTACCAGGCTTGGTATTTAAAGATGGAATGTTGTGAAAGTAAACAGTCCTTTCTCAGCTTTGTGGAATGAGCTATTGCCAGCCTGGTGATTTCACATTGCACAGACCTGCCTTGGCAAAAAGCTGATACATGTGCACAAGCCATGGAAGGTGTTTGTGAAGTGAATGCCTGCAGAAGCTTGAGCAGTAGAATAAGACGGTAACTTCCTTGTGAAGAAAGGTTGGTTACAGTGAGAATTTAGGGAAGTATTGGTAGATACTTTCATACTATCTGGCCTGATGTCATGCTGCAAGAGTAGCTTTTGATCTTCACAAGATACAAAGGGCACAGAGTGGCATAGCTGGAAGTAGTGAGGCAAAGTACTTGCTGCATCATGAAATGGGAATGAATACAGTAATGTGTGCTTTATAGGTAGCCACTTGGCTTTTAGAAGGCATGAAGCACTGTTCCATGTCAGCTGAGGTTTATGGAAGTCTGCTTCATTATTGATAGCAGTGTGCTGCCTCCTTTTAAAGGAACAGAAAGAGTGGAACAGAAAGAAAAGGGTACACAAAGTGTGTATAGACTGAATGTAAAAATCTGTGTGGACATAAATCTGTGAAATGCATCTAGTAATAGAGCTTGAAAATGGATGAGCACAGAATGCTCTTGTTGGAATGTCCTATTCCAGTATAGCATTTAAAAGCTCTATTACAGTGTGTTAATGGGCAATATTGTCTGCGTGACTCAGGAAATGCAGTAAACCCTAAGAGAGCATTTATGACTTGTGAAGAGATGGCTTGTGTACAAAGACCTAAATAATGATGCTGGGGGTTGGAACTGGGTGATCTTAAAGTCCTTTCCAACCCTAACCATTCTATGAGTCTATGTTCAGATCCTTAGTACGCTTCTGAAAAGGCCAGCAGTGCCAATTGCTATTGTGAGTAACTGTTAGCAACCAGGCTCGTCTTGGCCTGTGTTCAAATACCAGAAACTTCATGGAAGGGGTAAAACATCAAGGTTAATAAACTCGTGCTTTTACCCGCTTTTGATGCGTGCTGAACTTCTTAGTATTGTGTTTTTAACTTTCATTCTGTTCAAAGTATTATTGGTAGATAGCTTTTATGGTCTTACTTATTGAAATACGCAAGAAAAAATTACTAATTCTGTTAATCTTTATATTCCCTTTGAAGTATCACATCAGGCATTCCTTTGTGAGACCCACTTTAATAGAACATATTGCATAACCTTCTGAAAAATACCCCAAACTTCAGTTCTTTTACCAAAAAGAACATATCTTCAGACCAAAAAGCTACAAGCACCCACCTGCAAAACTGAAATGCTTAAGGGTTTTATATTGTTTGCCTTGTGATTTAATTTCCTGTCTCTTCCGTCGTTCATGTCACTAACTCATGGAGGGGAAAGCACTGTCAGTAAACATTCTATGTCTTTAGGCTAATGGGTGCAAGTCATGAAGGTGATGCTCTGATTTTTATTGCTGAAGTCTTAGGTTTGAGTTTAGGTTTTGGTGAGTTTGGTCTTTGCAAAATAAGATTGGTAATATAAATCTAATGGTACGCCAACTGTATGGGTGTTTACGTGCATGTATATACATATAATATTCAGCTAATACATAGACACATGGCCTAAAGATCACAGCCATCTGATAGAAGATACCTTTGTGCAGAGGTCACAGGTATCTGCTTGGGAACACTTGCTTTTTCTCGGGATCAGCAGTGAATTTGATAACCACTTACTGCTGAATATGTGAGCTCCCCAAATAAGTGCAATGTTTCCAGAGGTTAGCTTTATCCTAAGCTACAGCTTTTCACTTCAGCTTGTGTTTGACCTTCTTCTGGTCAGTCAGAGGCAGAAGATTTAAAAAAGGGAAGGGAATGCATGGGAAATCTTTAGATTGTGCAGAGCACAAATGCTGAAATAAGGTAAAGAGGGTTCAACAGCTGCAGGAGTCAAGTTTGGTGTTCTCTTTATGTACTTCAGTATTTTGGGAGATGGTCCTATGCTTTTCCCTGTCTTCTAGAGTATATTGTGTATGTTTTTGCAGGGTCTAAGTAGCCAAGTCAGACATTGAGAAGTAACACTAAGAGAATCATTGACTATAAGATGATGATCTCTTTGACCTGCCAGGCCTGAACTCTGCAGAGTTTTGGACTGTTCTGTTGACTGGTTGAAAGGTCATTGTGGTAACTTGCAGCAGTCATTTAATCTTTCCTGGTTCCTGTATCTGAAAAGTGGGTGTGAACATACATTTGTAAAGCGCTCCAGATTTAGAGCTGACAAGTGCCGTGCTAGCTGCTGTGGCTCTTACTGTTGCTTATGGTATCAAGCAGTAACTTACATTAGTTTTCTAACACACCACTAATTTGTGTTGTAACTGTGTAATCAGCGCAGTGTAGCCAATACACATTAAAACCATTAAATGTAGTGTTAATGAATCTACTGTAGGAAAATGTTTTAATAGCATTCCATTTTAAGCAAGTTAAGATATTTTGGTGCCTTGAGCTGAAAGCTTTCCATGTCCTAATGCCATAGGAAATTACTTTCACAACTATTTGAAGGACTGGTATTAAACCTTAACCAAAACATACAGTTTGCCAAAAAGCTACATTTCTGAATGTGAGGGT
Source organism: Psittacus erithacus (assembly GCA_009867235.2). Lineage (NCBI taxonomy): Eukaryota > Metazoa > Chordata > Aves > Psittaciformes > Psittacidae > Psittacus > Psittacus erithacus. Next base: position 49,388 of record WYDI02077103.1, read on the forward strand.
AGATTTGGCAGCAGATGTATGATTTAGAAACAGCATTTAGCATAACATCCGTTTACTTTACAGTGTGGGGTTGCTGGTGAGTCTGGATTTGGTTTAGAAGTGAGACTTTGTACCCAGGTCTGCCCTTATCATGCAGTGTATTAGTCATACTAGGATGCGGAGGCTTCAAATTAGTAAATCAGCACTTAAAGAGAAGCAGAATGCAGCAATACAGAGCGAGTAGAACAAGCCTAGTGACCACTACTGATGAGAATCTAACAGATCTACTTGAACGTGAAATACAATATGGGACAATTATTTCAGTCTTGGATATGAAACCTTGTATCTTGAAAATGTACTTCTGTAGAGTAGCTCAGATTAAATTGATCTTCTTTTCATGTGTCTAAAAAGTAACAATAGAGATGGAGGGGTTTAATGACTCAGTGAGGTGTAAGATTGAAACAGCTCACCTACAGCGATTTAATTAGGCATGTAGTTGATTAGTAGGATATCTGTAAATTGGGAAATGAATCTGATCCATAGAGCTGATGTAAAGGTGGATAGGGAGGTGAGATGACAGAAAAACCTTTGAGGGAATTGAGACTGGGTGAAACATAGAGAACATTAAATCAAAGGGACAAGTTCATGCCTCTTCCGTTCTCATAAGTAACTTCTAAGCTATCCATTTTATGTCAAGTTTTGCTGTGGGGGTCACACAGAAAGTAACTTACTTTGCTTAAGAATATGACTCGTTGACAGGGGAAAGAGACTGTTGTGTGTAAGCCTACAAATGGTGAGGTTAATCTCTCAGACACCAGAGTGTCCGTATAAGACCAATTATTGAAAACTGAAAGAGATAGCAACCAAGTTGGTAGAGGTAGTGAATTTAGACAGCAAACTCTGCCTGCAGGGCTCATACCCATAGGAATGTCATGGTAACTTTTGGAAACCTTCATGTGGAATAACCTAACTGAAGCAATTTGAAACAGTTTCCTGTCACTTGTTTAGTAGTTAATGAATTGAAATTCAGTTGAACTTCAAGAGTTTTCAGGTGGTCAGTGCTAGATGCTCTGAGTGCAGGATGTCCACTGCTGCCTTTGACTTACTGACGGCTTAGTCCAAGTGCTGATGCAACCATCTGGCTCCCTGAAAAAAGCCTCTTTCATCCCCCTTCCAGAAGTGCCCAAACAAGCATCATATGTATCTCGGTTGGGTATGACACTAAGGCTAACTGCAATTAAATATCCTCAAAGAAGATTAAAATTAACTGTTTACCAAAGTGCACTTGCTGCTAATGGAGTAGCTTAGCAGTGTGCTGCAGTACCATCTGGGAAGCCAAATTCAGAGAGTTACATGCAGCCCTGGATCTTACGCTGGACAAATAGCATCTAGGGAAGAGTCCCCAAAGGAATGAGCAGGGAGCTCAGAGGAGCAGAATTGTGTCAGTGCTCCAATAAATATCATTTAGATGGGAGTGCTGGTAAAAGGCAATTTAGAAGGAAGAAGATTTTGCTCATATGAGCACTATGGAAAGACTCAAACTGAAAAGCTTTGCAGAAGAGCCAAGATCAGGGTTAAGGTAAAGGATTCTGACTGAAAACTGCTATTGTCCTGATGCAGTCCAGATATTTTGTAAATTAAAACTCGGTTAAACCATCACTATTAACTTATTCTAAGCTTTATGAGTATATTCTTATGAAAACAGGCTATTGCAGGTGCTGGCAAGCAGTGCTTCAGCTTTTCCAGCAGCCTGGATGTATGCTGCACAAAACTCACTGGTGTTAAGCAATAACATTCATAGTTTTTCAGTGAAAACAACATAAAATACATCTGTTACTTCACTTGATAGTCACATAATGGGAAAAGTTGTTGGTAAACCCTTATTTTCCTTTAAAAAAAAAAAAAGGGAATCTTTGTTAAACTTGATTGTTCCATGTTTGGGTGTGTAGCAAGCAGCTATTAATGCCTGAAGGCAGAAATGGATTTCTTCTTAGCAATCAGTCCGTACTTCAGAGAAGTTTCCTTTGCTCCTGGTTACTAATAAAGCATATAGCAGAACCATTTAAACTAAATGGTAGAGGGTAGTTGAGGTTCACAAGTACAGACCAGCTCTTGAAATGAGCCAGGTAAATGATGTGGTTACATCTTCCCAGTGGAGACACGCTGAGGGAGATAATAACAGCTGCCTGGGCAACCTGAGCCCTAGTATCTCTAATTAGTCCTTGACTTGCAACTTGACTGTTGTTTTAATGCAGAGGGAGACTGGCTGTGTGCATCCTTAGAAGCTGTGAAAACAGACTACAGGAGCCCCACAGCCTTCCCAGGGATCATCAGAGGGCTGTGATATTTCAGTGGTAGAAGCCTATGTCTTAAATCTGAAGTTGGCAAATATTCGTTTGTACCATTAAGCTGCTTTACAAGGAGATGTGACACTGGGACTTTCAAGTTTTCACGTTTGTTCTACTTTTGAATAGATTATTAGGTGAGGATTAGTTGAATGTGAAGACTTAAGTGAGAGGAGAGCATGCTGTTAATCGTTCTTTTATTAAGAACAGATCTGAGGTAAAGCTGCTCAAATGCAGTTCCACAGAGAAACGCAGCCGAAACACTGGGGGGAGGTTGAATGACAAAACAGATGAGGAATAACTGAGAATTGTTGTATATATTTCTTTTAAATGTGGTATTTTCTGTGCTACTTTTCAGTAGTGAGTATGCAGTAAGAGGCTTGAAGTGAGTTAGCAGCAGAGGAAATAAAAACTTCTCCTTTGGTGAAATCTGAATGTAACCTCAGCAAAGTTTGCAGTTCAGGAGGAAATTACACAGCAAACTTGAAAGTCAAATGTGTTAAATCTCAAAGAATTAGTTGCCAGAAGCTTCTAGAGAACCAATGTGGAATGGCAGACATCTCCCCATTGCAAGCTACTAGTGCGATGCCTGTGTTTTCTAAGAATTGAGGATTTCAGGAACTTGATCCATCATCCTAGTTTTAAGTCAAGGAAGATTAATTACAATTGGAAAAAAAGACTGTACCATTGGTATCGGGTAAATATTATCTTTCAGGAGACAACTAATGTCATTTGCCCATAAAGAAGGTATTCTCTCAGTTGCTGGAGTAGAAGAAATCAACAGCAAAACAATAAGTGTTACAGTGGATGTAATTTAGCCTTTCTTACAAAAATTTTGGAAGAGAAGCCATTGAGACTGTTGGAGAAGACAGCTAAAAGCACAGTTGTGTTGGGAAATAGTGAAGTCCTCAGAAATAGCCCAGTGGCCGTTTACTTTCAGTTCACTGACAGTTCATGTTGCAGAAGTTAAAATGTGACCCAGTGATGAACAGAATTTTCTGGAGGAGGTTAGAAAAGAGGAGGAGTTTGTATAACTTAATTGATAAAAACTAACTTGCATTCCATTAAATTAATGCAGCAAGATGGAGATCTAACCATAGTAATGTTGTCAAAAGCAAAATCTTTATCTTTCCTGCAAATCACAGTAGTTCAGTAACCTGTCTGCCTATATATCACATTATTCCACGATTCGGTTATGATTCCAAAGTATCGTTCAGCTTTATGACTAAAAAAGGCTCATTTTATCCAGTCCTAATTTTGGCATGAACATTGTAGTGTTCACAGATTTACTCAATATCTGTATTTAGAGCATGCTCATTAGCATTGAATATCATAGTCCAAGTTTGGGTTTAAAACACTTGGATTTGAAATCAGGGGCGTAAGAAAGCTCAATGGGAAACTGCACTTTTAATTGACTGGAGGCATTCCAGAGGAAAGAAATCTCATTTGAAACGAAAATAGACCTCGCTGCAAACCTGCCTGTTGTAGTACTCCCGGAAGTGGTTCATGTGAATTAGGACATGTGTAGGAGTCACCAGGCTTTCAGGAGGCTTTTCATGTTAAGGCGCATTTGCAGTGCTGCTGCAAAGTAGCTCTGGACAGGAGGGGTCAGTCTTAATACTTAAGTATGATGTTCCAGCTTTGATTAATCTATAACTTCATAGAATAGAGCTTAGGGTGCATTTGGGGGGGGTTTGGTTTTATTATTCTTTTTGCTTTCTTTTTCCTGCGCACATTGCATCTTACCTTTCATTCCCAGATTGTCCCAGGACTCCTGATACTCCAAATAGCGATCCTCGTTTTTCTACTAACAACAGATTGATGGCCTTAAAGAAGCAATTGGATATAGAACTGAAGGTAAAACAGGGAGCAGAAAATATGATACAGATGTACTCAAATGGCTCTTCAAAGGTAAGGCTTTAGAATTTAAAGACCATAAAATGCCTGTGGATTTTCATATTGCTGTGGTGTGAATGTGCAATGTATGAGCAGTGTGCAGTGTATGAGCAGTATGCAATTTCAGTACTTAGAGTTTGGGGTATATTTGTTGTTAAATGGCTATGTCAAACCTGCTGCAAATTCCTATCCCCTTTTTTTGTTGTGGTTTGATACCTACTCAGGTGATTCATCAATTTGTCTACATGCAGTTCAACCTAAATAACAAACCCGGCTTACTGAATTTAGTACATCTAGTAATCTTTTATCGCGTGCGATTCACTGAGCAGCAAAGCTTGCCATATCACTGACTGGTACCTGATGCTTTTTCCCAGCTGCACTAAACAAAAACCCCAAACAAACAAAACCCCCATTAGTTTAAAGTTGTAACATGCATGATAGTTACACAGAATTATTACACAGAATGCCAGTGTGCTTCTGAGATGGTCATCAAGTTGTAGTTGGCAGTAAAAGGAGTTACACCAAGTATTTGTTTAAGTAAGATGTGTATAGTATTCTGATTAAGTTGTTGTAATCTGCATTACCATGTATGCACATAAGATACGCTTACATGTATGTATATAGTATACTACTTTTTACAGAAGTGTGGTATTCTAGAGGTAGCATCTGGTAGCAAAAGAGATTATAAATAAAAGCACTATTATTTCTAGACCTGAATTTTAAACACATGCTCACTTGCTTTCTTTCTCAATAGCACCAGAAGCTCTGCAAGGAGGCAAGAAGTGTTTGTTAACCCCTAAATGGGTTTTCCTCATTGCTTAGTCCAAACTCTGTGGTAACATTCCGCATAGGCTGAGTCCCTTAACTCAACTGAAAGACAAGCCCAGCCTTTCATATGGGGGGAAAAAAACTACATGCAAATAACTCCCAAAAACAACAAACAGAACCAAACCAACCCAGAAACCCATCACCTCTCCAACATGTATTTTATGAGTGTAAGGGAGTCATGGTTCTCAAATAGAAAAAAGGGGATCCTCTACTTAACTGCTCCTTCACCTTTCATTAGTTACACATTACCTGTTCTTTCCACTTACTTTTACTAAATCATGAAGAAAATTAATTTCCAAGCTAAGGGGAATCACTGAGATCTAACACTGTGTAGGCTCTAAGGCTGAGATCTAACACTGTGTAGTAGCTTGGTTCGATGTTTCTGTGTCCGGAGAGTAGTAAAACTGAAATGCTTTAAGTTCTTGACTGAGGGAGCCAATACTTAGCTAGCTCAGTGAGCACACTGGGAAGAAGTGTTTGACTTGAAGGGTAGACATCTATGAATTTAACCAGTAAGTGCTGTAGAAACCTAGTGTGTTTGAGTCAGTTTCTGATAGGGAGTGGTGGAGAGGCAGATCACTGTGTATCTGCCTACTGCATGAGTTGGACATTAGAAAAATGACAGTGGATGTTGCTCACTCCCAGAAAAATGAGGTTAGACTATGAGAAAATGAGGTTAGAGGGGACCATAGGTGTCATCAAGCTCATTCTGTCCCAGCAGCACCTCTGTGGAACCACCTGGTACTCTGGTAACCTTATCTGAAAGTGACCTGTACCCTACTAGCCTGGGGCAGATGGAAACAGTATCTGGAGTGCACCTTATGACTAAAGGCCTGGGAATGCTCTCCATGCACCACAGTCCCTTAGCTCCTGGAAACCCTGGAGTCTACAACCTCTGGGGCCATGTACTTAACATCAGGTATACTTAAAAATAATAACCAGCTGACCCGACTGGATCAAAAGACGTACACGAGTTATGTTCCTAATAAACCCTCAGTAAGTAACCTTATAGCAGCCTGAAAAAACTTAACTAAACACTCGGTCTGTAATAATAGACACCGGAGGCAGGCTTTGATCAGACGAAGTAAAAAGGGTAAATTCTGGTTTGCTTTAAGATTGAGGCATGTAATTAAAACTGATGATTGAATCTTGTATTTGCAACTGGTAAGTGCTTAAATCGGCCTACTCAGCCTGGGTGTATATAGTAACTGGGCTGGGAAGAGCAAGCTGGAAAACACAAAAAGCATTGCCAGCTGCTTCAACAAACAGGATGGAAATGGTGCGTATTCCTTCTCTCATGTTCTTAATACGCAGCAGTGAGTTAATTTGGCAGGTTTAACCTGTAGGCTTGAGCATAATGATAATCTTTTAAAATAAGAGCTTAAAGCAACTCAAGTGTCTGGATGAGGTGGGCAAAAGGGGCAGGAAATTCCCAGTGTGAATCCAACCCTGGTAATCCAGAGTTCTTTGAAAAGTAGTCACAGGACCTTTTAAACATGTTAAACTCTGCCATGACCTTTATTCAAGCATACTGTATGATCTGCTTTCAAATTGTTTGTATTATTTTCAGGCCTAAATTTGATGGAGGAAGGTCATCATTTGTTCACTAAAATTGAGAAAGCAGTCTGTTAATTGTAATAAACCCATCATCTCATGGGAAGGTTTTCCCTCTGTACTTGCTTCAGTAACATTCAGCTCAACCTGTTTGGACTGAAGCGTTTCTGAGATACTGATCATCTTTGCTTGGGCTTGTGTGGATTCTCTTAAGATCCCATGACAGCTTTGCAGATCAGCTTCTTGGGCACTGTCAGTGCTTCTATGCTCAGGAGATGCCTTGAAGTGCTTTGTATTCAGCTTCCAGCACCAAAAGACCTGCTGAGTGTAAGACATCCATTTGGTTCTCAAGATGGGATTTTCTGTCTCTTGAAAGCACAAAGATATCCCTGTAATCCTGACTCGCCTTCATTCTATACTTCGAAGGGCTGATACTGCCCCTGAACAAGCAAATCCATTGCAGTAAGAGGATATGAGGGACAACCAAGAGGAGCAAGATCAAAAATAAGATAAAAGTGAAGATACAGACCAAGAAACACAGCCTATTTATACATGGGAGTGATGCATGGATATGTTTAATACAGGATTCCAGAATTGCTTGTAATCTATATTAGATGAAAGGTCATAGAGGAGCTCTGAAGGTAGATTTTTCTTCTCAGCATACTGATTTTTCTCACAGTATTCTTGGTAGTGCTAGTAGTTTTTAGCTCTGGGTAGCTGTGCTACGCTGCAGTTCTTTGTTGTGGTTGCGGAAAGGGGAAGAATTGAATTTAACTTCTTAAATAAATCATAACATCATTATAAAATTAAAAATATAAGTAAAACCATATCCATGGGAAAGTACCTTATTAATGAGGTTATAGAGTGGCTACGGAATGAGTAAACCAAAATACCCTTTGGGCTATAACAAGTGCGATGCTCATCTTCACTGACTACTGTTAATTACTGTGATTGATTAGTACTGCACAGACAGGACAAATAGACTGCCTTACATTTTCTTATACCCCTATTTTTGTTCTCACTGCAAGTCAGATCGCCTTTAAGTTACCCGGTAATTCCCAGAACATAGAGAGAGCACCATGCAGCAGCCATGGAAGCACATGTACAGTTCTACAGCCAGGAACCATTTAATAAGCCATTGTAAGTCAGTTCTCCAGTAGATGGAAGATAGAAAATGATATTATCAGGTAGTTTGAAAGTTCATCTTCAGAAAGGTTCTCTTCTAAGTTAGTTAGCCTCATTTAGATGAAAAGTACTGCACTCTTACACTGCTGATGAGATAGCTATAAGGAAGTAACCCTCATGTATTATGTATTTGTTAATGCAAAACAATCTTCAGCTTTGATTTGCTCAGGAAGACATACAGCAGCCTTATTTAGAATGTGCTATGTAAGCTAACTTCCTATTTCTAAGTTCAAAATTGAGTATCAGCTCAAGTGAATTAGTACAGTAGTTTTTATATGTATTTCGTTGAGCAATTTTGTCTGTTGGAAGAGCTCTCGTCATACAGTATATTTGAGTCCTTCATAAGGTGAAGGTATTTTGCACATAATATCTTATCCTTTCTTTAGTATCAGCTCACAAAACATTAATCTACACATGTAATGTTGCTAGATCACGTGTCCTTTATTCAGCTTTAAACAGGTAGTTTCCATGGGAGTAGCTTATAGTCTTTAATCAACCATAACTCTGTCCTAACTTAATTTCCACTAATACCCTAATGTGGTTAGTTGCATCTGTCTGCTATACCAAATGAACTGCATACATGTAGTTCTTGTTTCTAAAGTGTGTCAGTTTTGAAGCTTTCGATGTGTTTTGTTCCATGAAAAGTTTATCATTTTGACTTGTTTGTTCATTTTAATAGGATCGAAAACTTCTTGCCACAGCTCAGCAGATGCTCCAGGACAGCAAGACAAAAATAGAAGTTATAAGGATGCAGATTCTTCAGGCAGTGCAGACCAATGAATTGGCTTTTGATAATGGTGAGTGAGTAGAAATGAAATATAAATCATTAACTTCAGGATGCCACATAGATATGTACCCATATGCAAATGGTGTTACCATAAATTTCTAGTAGTAATATTGGACAGCGCTTACATGAGCCAAAAATAACCAGAAACCAGGCAAACTATTGTGTGTGCTAGGACGCCAGATACATCTCACTTAAAGCAAATTACCTCAAGCTTAAAGAAGAGACATACAATCTCTCTTCATCAACCTTTTCATAGTGTATGCAGTCCATTTTTGCTTTATGGTCCTCCTTTCTCCCTTCATCCATGCTTTCTTTTATCTTAACAATAACTAATAATTTCCTTTAAAGCATATAATCTTTTCACTGTCCTAAAAACCAAAATCGGATGCAGGTGCAAGGCCTGCTTGTCTTACTTAAATAGATTGACCTTATTACTAATGAGAGCACAGATGGAGGCGAATTTTGGCTGTCTTTATGGGTACTTAGGCTAGACTGAGTAGTAAACGGCTTGAAAGTAAAAAACCTGGTTTTAAAATGTCTTAAAATACTCATGGTGCATTTCAGAAATAGTTTTAAACTTGCATTTCTTTGGAAATCTTTAAATAAAATTAAGAAATAAAAATTACCCCGAGCTATAGCATGAGTGGAATATAAAATTGTGGGCGTATCAGTACATCTCCAGTCTTGAACTTTGTTCGTATGCCTTTCTTAGTATTGAAGTTGTACGATGAAGCTTGTAATCAGGTCCTGGATATATCCTAGACAGTGAAAAGCTTGTGTGTGTGAGAGTGTGAGACGGGGTTAATTTTTGCCGATTTTACCCTTTTAGGACACTTCTGACATTTTTTAGTACCCCATCTTAGCCCGTGAATGACGTACATTGTCAGTTCAAAGGAAGAAGAAAGGTATTCTAGCTAGGAGGGACTTTCAGATGTCTTTTTGTATTGGTACTACTCCTAAAGCTTTAATCAGAAAATAATATATCCAGGAAACTTTCTAATTCTGTTCTAAACAGTGTAAGGAGTGGCCATTACAATGGTTAACCTAAACCACCGGGGAAGGCAGCATATGGGACCTCTTACATTCTCTGTGCTGGCAGAAGCCAGATTCCCTGGGATTTCGTGTGAAGCAGAAGGATTATCAGAAAACAATCAGGGATCTACTTAGATGCAGAGTAGCTTGAAAGATTAATCTCAGAGCATGGTTCAGAAATGCAGAAGTCTCAAAACCTCTTTCTTGCGAGCTCAGTGATGGCTTTTGTCCCTTTACTCAAGATATGTTCTTCTCTCACACCCAGTAGCAATCACAGCTCTTCAAAGAGTAGCACGTGGTTGTTGGATTGAGGCCCTGATCAGTTATTTCTTCCTTCAAATGCAGATGCTTAAAAGCTCACTGTTACTTTTATGATGTACTTCAACCTTTTTTTTGGAATATCAAATCAGCATCTCACTACTTTTTCCCCTTTTTTCTTGTTTTGTGCCCTCTATTTAAATGGGGGAAGAGTTACTGCTAAAGAAATTAAACCTGGGCATGGTCTTCATTGAAGATTGCTTGTATCTCTTTGCAGCAAAACCTGTGATAAGCCCTCTTGAGCTCCGAATGGAAGAATTACGGCATCACTTTAGGATAGAGTATGCTGTAGCAGAAGGTGCAAAGAATGTGATGAAGTTACTTGGATCTGGGAAGGTCACTGACAGAAAGGCACTTTCAGAAGTAATTTATGTCATTACAATTTCTGATACTTAAATGCTCTTTCAAGGCAAAAAAGATATGAAATATTTCATTATTTTTTCTTGTTCTAAGAAGGCTCAAGCAAGATTTAATGAATCAAGCCAGAAGCTGGACCTCTTGAAGTATTCACTGGAACAGAGATTGAATGAACTTCCTAAAAACCATCCCAAAAGCAGTATTATTATAGAGGAGCTCTCATTGGTCTCTTCACCCACATTAAGTCCTCGTCAAAGTGTAATATCCACTCAGAACCAGTATAGTACGCTGTCCAAGCCAGCAGCTTTAACAGGTAACCTTATGGAACCTTTTTTTCCTACTGTATTCAATGGTTTAAAGCAAGTCTTTAATGCCAACTTCATTTCTTTTTGGACATACTTCATTGTTACTCTTTTCCTAGACAAAGGCATTTAGAATTTCCAAGTGTCTGTGCACCAAAACAGTGCAGATGAATTTCTTTGATTTGTTTGTTGGCCTTTTTATAAGCCTGTTGAAAAAGTAAAGTTAGGTCACTATAGAATGGTACTACTAGCGTTTACCCTAATGCCTTTCATCTTTTATTATCAAGAATGTTAAACGGTGGGTATAATTATCCCCATTTTACAAAAGGAGCAGCTGAGGTGCAGAAGAGTTAAGTGACTTGCCCTGGTCATATAACAAGTCAGTGGCAGAGCTGGAGATAGGCACCCAGCTTTTTGCCCAGTCCTTATTTTACTCACTGGACCACACTGGCTTTCTGGAAGGTGACATTCGTGCTACCAAAACATGTGTTCTATTCCTGAACCAAAGAGGAAGATCCTAAGAAGCATGCATGGAACTACTGAAGCCTCTATTCACTGGTGTGAATTGTTTGCCTTGCAATTAAATGTGGATTATTTGGGGGTTTGAGACTTAGCCTACTGTGAGGGAACAGTATGTTATATATGAGACTTGGGAACTTCTTGTAGTTTGTGTTCACCTGGAATTGTTCTTCAGAGGAAGTAAACTGTTACAAGAGATGAACCATGCTTTCACAAAGTTCTTAAACATTTGCCTCCCAGTGTTCTTGAAGAAAAAACAAATACTTTTGACTACTTGGGAATACGCAACTTTACTAAATTTGTTTAATATGTGATTGTATGAGAATTCCTAGTACAGATAGGTTTGGTGGTTTGTTTCCTAAAACATTTTAGATGTAACTATTAATGGAGTAAGTTTATTACAGAAACAATCTCTAATTCAAATGTTACTCTCCTTATACATGTATAACTGAAACCAGAATCTAATTGTGAAGTACTGTGGAGTTATAGTTTAAAACAAAAAGAGGAACTCTTCTTCAGTAACAAGAAAATGGAGCGAGTCTTCTTGTCCTCCATTTTGGTTCAATGAGATGTAGTAAAGAGTAAAAAGCATAATATATAATCATGGGTCAGATGCATTGTAGTGACAGATAATTCCTCTTTAAATGTAATTTACTGATGCACATGAACAGTTTGTAATGGAATTATCAGAACAGAGTTACAAGCTTGTGAAGTGTTCTTCATAGTTTCACTTTCTTAATGGCTACACAAAGAGCTTTTTGTATTGAACTGGATTTAAGTGAACGGTGTCTTTGTGTTTTGCCTCTAACTCTTTGTGAAAAATAGATCAGTGCTACATCATTTTAAAGTGCATCAACAGATCTTTCTGTCCTTATATAAGATTGTAGCCTTTCTGCTTTTTATTTATGTATTTATTTATTTCACCCCATAAACAGAGGTTGGGAGTAAAGTATTTTTTTATCCTGTTTTGGGAGCCAATAGCATCTCTTTATCTTCATAGCCTAATACTTAGAGGTCACTTACAGCTGTTAGTTCCCTATAGGATGGGATTTCTTCTCAGATTGGTTTCTTGATGTCCGTTCTGTGGGCTGTAACGTGGCCAGACCATTTTTAGGTTGAGTCTGACTTAAGTTTCTGTTATAAAATAGTACCTTCAAAGTTTCACACTTAAGTACGTGTGCTGTCAGAAGAGCACTGTCTTTGGGAGCTGCGTTTCTGGTGACAGCATGATTATGAACTGGCTGATTTCACCACTTTAATAGTTAACTTTGTTGGTGGCAGTGGTGTCACAGTTTAAGAGATGCTATCTTGTACAGGATGAGGTAAGCCTACCGTTCGTATGTGCGGCTGGAGAAAACTCAAATTAAAACAGCAGCCTCTAAATCTCATTTGGGTAAAGATGCAGAAAACTCTGAAGAGTAGTGTCTTGTCTCAGCTTTTATAAATCTAAATTAAGTGAAGTTGGAACAATTCAGTGATTTTTAGATTATGCAGTAACTCAAATTTGACTTTAGCATGCAGCAGACAAATGTGATTTCTGAATACATCTGAAATACATATTGTCAATGTGTTTCAACAGTGAATATGTTAATTTTAATTACTGAAGCAATATATCCAATATTAATTGGTTATATAAAACTCATGGAAAAGAGTTATTGTCCCATCTGCAAGATCCATCATTTCAGTAAGAAACAAGATTTGTTGTCTTTAAGAAGTGACATTGCCTATAGCTTGAACCCAGAGCAGATCTTAGGTGAAGGAAACAAAGATACTTCTGAGACATAACAAAAACTTACTTTGCATCATTTTGGTGAACTGCTGCTCCTTCTAGGAGACTGAGTCCCACATATTTGTCTTCTAGTGCTTATTTTCAGTATATTTGTCTCAGATCTCTTTTAATTTCATTTGATACTTCTGTTGTAGCCTGTGGGGATCAAACTGTGAGCTATTGCCATAAATCAACAGTAGTCATTCACTTTGTTTACTCAGTAACCGAACTCTCTGATAAATCCCTGTCTGCCTTGTTCTAGGTACCCTGGAAGTGAGGCTGATGGGCTGCCAAGATATCTTGGAAAATGTCCCTGGCCGATCCAAAGCCACCTCGATTACGCTACCTGGTTGGAGTCCAAATGAAGCCAGAACGTCTTTCATTGGCAGAACCAGTAAAATTAAAAGTGGGAGTAGCAGAAACCTTCTGAAAAATGATGACTTGTCCAGTTCAGTATACTCTGCCTTCTCTTATTTTCATTCATTTACGTTTCAATGTGCATGCCCTGTTCTGTAATGTAAAATGCCGCATTGATTTGAAGCTTTAAACTTAGCTGTTTCTTCATCTGTTTAAGAAGAAAAGGAACAAAAGCGCAACTACACTATTATGCCCACAAGAACCAGTTAAATAGAAGATTAAATTTTTTTAAAGGGAACTGTACTGAAGATTTTTTTGTTTGTGCAAAATCTGCTTAAAGATTTAAGCTGAGTTTGTGTGCTTTACTTACAGATGAAGTCTGTGCTGTACTGAAGCTGGATAACACTGTGGTTGGTCAAACTAGCTGGAAGCCTATTTCCAATCAGTCCTGGGATCAGAAATTTACACTGGAACTAGACAGGGTAAAAATGTGTTCTTAATTTGCTGACAGCCATAGTCAATTCTTAGATTAATTTCAGTATGTTGCCTGTTTTCTTTTCCTGTTGCTGCATTACGTTCAAATTTGAGATGTGTGAGTATTCCCATCCTTAACAGAATGAGCTCCCAGAGGTTAAGCTGTTATGCTGGGCTAGCACTCCAGAAATGTTACCTTTTCTGCTGTAAACTGCCATAATATGTTTTTAGCCTGTGATAGATAAGCTTAAGCTCTTACAAGGATCATCAGTTCCTTGTTACTTATCAGTAAATTCCAATATTGGGTAGTTTGGATGTTTTGGTAAAGCCATGTCATCGAATTTTTACGGTACTTCTCTAAAAGCAGCACTCCTTTGAAGTAACAGCTCTGCATCTCAGTCCTTGAGTTGTGCTAGATCTTACAGTTGCACAGAGATAACTCTTGCAGAACAATCACCAGTAAGTAATTTCCTGTCTATATGTTTCCTGTCGTAGTCACGTGAATTGGAAATCTCTGTTTATTGGCGTGACTGGAGGTCTTTGTGTGCAGTCAAGTTTCTGAGGTTGGAAGACTTCCTGGATAACCAACGGCATGGCATGTGTCTCTATCTTGAACCCCAGGGTACTCTGTTTGCAGAGGTAAGGATGTTTCTTTTGAGCATGTCAGCATATTTATTATACAACAATATATTATATTATATTATATAATACATTATACAGTGTAAGTTTTACATTGCAGAATAGTTTAAGAAGTTGTTCCTAAACTTTAAAGAATGGATTTTGTCCTGAAACTTGAATTCTAACACCCGTTATTTGAACTGCAGGTTACATTTTTTAATCCTGTTATTGAAAGAAGACCAAAACTCCAGAGACAGAAGAAAATATTTTCAAAACAGCAAGGTGATTAATATAAACATGTAAAGCTTAAAAATGATATGGATTTGTGATCTCCTTTATGCAGAGATCTAATATTTACCTGTGAAGAAAGCTGTTGATAATCAAGGATATGGCATTGCATTTAGAAATGTTTTGGTTTAGAATTCCTTATTATGCATTAACAGTTAACGATTAATAATCACGAACTGATAAGGAATATGACAAATTCAGTTTGTTCTTCATAAACTGATTTATATGAATTAATGTTTTTAATTAGAACTTTTGGTAATAAGTAAGGAAATAACTTACACTCTGTTTTCTTTTTTTCACAATATCCGTAGGCAAAACATTTCTCAGAGCTCCTCAAATGAATATTAACATTGCCACTTGGGGAAGGCTGGTGAGAAGAGCTATTCCTACAGTAAATCACTCTGGCACCTTCAGCCCTCAAGCACCAGTGCCTGCTACCGGGCCAGTGGTTGATGCAAACATTCCTGAGCTCACACTGCCAGCCAGGTAGGGAATATCTACTGGGTTTAAGTACTTTTTAAGAGTAACAGTGAGATGCTTATGTGCTAACGTACATAATGGATGTCAAATCTATTTACTTTGCAAGACTACAGACCTTTCAGTGTGTTCATTTTGCTCATCCATTTTATAGACAGATCTATGTGCACAATTTGTTTTAGAAGGAATCTACATAACATGCAGGTTTAAATTGGTTTTCATACCGGTAAAATGATCTCTGCTGTACACTGAGGAGTTACTTATTTCCTTGCCAGTGACTCTGCTGTAGCCAAGTTGGACTTTGAACTTGAGCCTGAGCCTCCACCTGCTCCACCACGCGCATCTTCCCTTGGGGAAATATGTGAGCCTTCATCTGAGATAAAGGCTCCTGATGTGCCATCTCAGGCAAGTAACTAAGTAGTTTGGCCTATACACTTTAACAAGGTTGCATCTTTACAATGGATTTCTCCCCTTACAGCATATGCTCGCTTAACTTACACATACAGAATTGTCTCAGCAAAAAGATCCAAGTACTCTTGGTGGCAGACTGTTTCTGTGGTTGGTGTTTAACTCTCCATGTATGTCACTAGTTCCTACACAGAAATAACAAAAGCCTCAAATCATTAGATTATTCAGAGAAAAAATGGTTTTATTAACAAAAAGAATGACTGGAGCAATAGGTTTCATCACTCAAAGCTTGTTTCTCTGTGTCATCTTGAAGTCTACTGTTTTAGCTTAGATAAATCTTGCGTTATGAATTTCACAGGCCTCTAGTAAAATTTCTGCATTCATTTGCCTTCACAATCAGTTTTAAATCTTCAGCCTTGTTTTTCTTCACAGGATGAAATAACTTTTGATTTTGAAAATGGCAGAAATAGTATTGTCCCAAAACTTCAGCCTGAAATAATCTGTGAGTCTGATGTTCCCCATTCAGACATAAAATACACCAACACCCGAGAGCCTGAAGACAGAAGGTAATAATGAAATGGCTTTGTTGTTGATTCAGATACTCTTTCTTAAAAATTAACGAACTGGAAGAATTTTGACTCTTGTTTCATTTACATAGATCACAACAACGATTTCAATTCAGTCTGAAGGATTTCAGATGTTGTGCTGTACTGGGCAGAGGACATTTTGGAAAGGTAAATGTCAAAAGGTGATAACAAAGGTTAAGGCTTTATCAAAAACTGGGTATAGCTCATAAATGAATCCCTTATCTTCTGTTTTAGGTGCTGCTGGCAGAGTACAAAAACACAAATGAGATGTTTGCTATTAAAGCCTTAAAGAAAGGAGATATTGTTGCTCGTGATGAAGTAGACAGGTCAGTTTGTAACATGGATTCCATAAATCAACTGTTTTCTTTCTGCATGCAGCACAACTGTGAACCCTAACAAACAGTAGTTAAATTCAGTGAAAGAGCAGAACAAGCTGTTATCTCCTTGCTTGGCTGCTGCAGACATGCAGTCTTTCTCCTGAGGCAAGGAGGGAGCAATGTAGCCCAGCAATACTAATTAGTGTTAGTGCCTCTCTTACCATGCCTGTGACTTGAAGCTGATCCTGTTTCTCACTGAGGGTCTGCTGCAATTTTTATTCTAATTAGTTGTTAGAATTCCATCACGTTTCAGGAGGACCATGACTGTTTCCTTTACTGGCAGAAACCCTTATAATAGTTTTTCTCAGTCTGTAACATACTGTCATACTTTGTCAATCATATTTTCCCTTAAGTCCTGTTTATACTCTACCTTCTGCCCAAAACTCAGATTTTGCTTTGCTTGGAAGTAATGTGGCAGTTACAAAACTATCTAGTTTTAGCACAAGAAAGTGCTTTTACAACTGTTCAATAGTGATGACTATATTCATTTGACTTGCAGGAAGAAAGGTAACTGCATTAAGAATAAGGTACAAATCAACCAATTGGCTTAAGGAAAAATAATCTGGAATTAGCTGTCTCTAGTACTGATATAGTTTTCCACTTAATGTATTTGGAAAGAGAATTGGCAGGATACAATTCTCATGGACTGCTAGATTTCCTTGTTCGCTGGTGAAAGCCAAATGTGACTCTGGAAATCTTGGCATCAACTTAATGTGTGAGAAAGCATTAAAATCCCTAATAAAACAAAAAATGTTCTTGCCTTATCCAGAAGAATATTAGAGGAAAAAATATAAGGCATCAATTGCCAATAGTTTCTGAGAGTTAAAAGACTGTTATTTAAAGCTTTAAATTTGTACTGACTTTCTGTTTGCAGCTTGATGTGTGAAAAGCGAATATTTGAAACTGTGAATAGTGTAAGGCATCCCTTCTTGGTGAACCTTTTTGCTTGTTTCCAAACCAAAGATCACGTTTGCTTTGTAATGGAATATGCTGCTGGTGGGGATCTGATGATGCACATTCATACTGATGTCTTCTCTGAGCCCAGAGCAGTGTGAGTATCCATCCCTTTCTGTGGCATTAAGTGAAGGGCATTTTGTTCAGCAGATAAGAACTTTATCCCCACATGCCTCTACATCAGGTCATTTCAGTAAATACTGTTTAAGTTTTAAGAAGGGTCAGAGATTCTAATTCTTTGTCTTAGAAGAAGACACATTCAGGTTTAATGTGCCTGAATCTACACTGAATTCAAAAATTACAAGTATTTAATGTCTATAATATTCTAAAAAAAGAGATTACATAAAAAGCAAAATGACAAGTTAAAATGGCAGACAAGGCTAAAAAAAAGAAATAATAAGCCAAATTGGAAATCCTTCAATGCCTTGGCAGTAGATACTACAGAAAATTCGTCCTCCAGGCCAAGCGAACATAGTACAGCTTGAAAGCTGCAAGTTTAAGCATCTTTGCCATCTGGCTTTAAAAACTCTGACCTTGTAATCTGTACTTGAGAAACCAATCAGTAATCTTCAGAGGATGGTTAATAAAAAAGATTGATAATAAAGGACTTTGCACTCTGAAAAGGAAGACTAAAATCCCTTGCCATTTCCACTTCAACTTTTTCAACAGATTCTATGCTGCATGTGTGGTTCTTGGACTTCAGTATTTACACGAACACAAGATTGTGTATAGGTAAGTAGTCACTAACCCATTCCCAACAGAGGGACTTCAGCTATCCTGAATAGTGCTGAAGGAACATCAGTGATGCAATTCTGTTTGCAAATGTTCATTTAGGGATTTGAAGTTGGATAACTTATTGCTGGACACAGAAGGCTTTGTGAAAATTGCTGACTTCGGTCTCTGCAAAGAAGGTACTGGCCCTTACATTTTCTTTCTAGGGGACTTCTGCAGTCTGTCTTACTGTTGGCCGTTCCTCGAGACTTTTGGACTGCCAAATGTGCAGCGTGTGTCCTTACCCTTTATCATTTAAAGGAAACAAATAGACTGTACAGATGTGGAGATAAGGGGAAGTTCCTTAGTAGGGAAATAGTGGGAGCCTCTGAGCACAGCACTGGTTTTTTACTGACTTTTTTCAGTTGTGTGCATCCCTTGTTCTGATTCCTACTTCACCATATGTCTGCCTATTCATAATGCACACTGCTGCATTTTGCAAGTTAGCAGAAAAAGCAGTGCTTTTCCTCATTCTAAACATGTTAATTAAGACTGTACAATGAAGTACCAGTACAATCCATACCTTGCTATTAATTTTTACAAATTCATTATCTATTTGTTTAACTCTGAAATAGTTGCAACTCTAAGAATGTGGAAATGACATGTGAAGTATACTAACAGCTGGAAAGGTGACATTTATCCCAAAAAGGAAGTCTAGATGATAGAATGGCACTTCCAAGCATTCCATTACAGGCAACTACCTTTCAATTAAGATGTAAAATAGAGGTAGCAACTGAAATTACAGTGTGTCTCAAACCTGACTGCATGGAGGAAGATCTAGAAAAGTCCATTTCCTTCTTCAGTTTGTATGGCCTCTCCTCCATGTTTAGCTTTTAGATAGCCTAAGAGGGAACACAGTAAATGCAGTAGGTGTTGAAACATTTACTGTGACTTCAGCTGCAAAAAAGTTCCATAAGTGCTTGCTGTTCATTCACTAACTTTTCAGGAATGGGATTTGGAGACAGAACAAGCACATTCTGTGGCACACCAGAATTTCTTGCTCCAGAGGTGCTGACAGAAACTTCCTACACAAGAGCTGTGGACTGGTGGGGTCTTGGCGTACTTATCTATGAGATGCTAGTGGGTGAGGTAAGTTCTAGTAAGATACACTGGAGTCATTAATATGTTTAAAAAGGTAACAAAACTCAAGATACTGGCCTGCCAACATTCAGTGTGTCCTGCC
Organism: Psittacus erithacus; assembly: GCA_009867235.2. Taxonomy (NCBI): domain Eukaryota; kingdom Metazoa; phylum Chordata; class Aves; order Psittaciformes; family Psittacidae; genus Psittacus; species Psittacus erithacus. The sequence continues at coordinate 68,752 of WYDI02077103.1, forward strand.
TGTCACAGTTGCATCAACACTTGCATACCCAGTATGTATAGGCATACCTGGTTTTACAGTGAGCATCTTAATGTGTTTAAGAAGTATTAAACACTGAGCCGCCATTTACCTGGTAGTAGCTGCTGTAATGCTATAGATGTTGATGATCATGCCATGAGGTTGAATTATCAGTAGCTGTGGAAGTGAATGAGTTGTAGCTGGTCCAAGACAATGCTGCTTACCATCTGAATTACACCTGCACTAAAACAGAATGCCCCAGTTCCATGTAAATGAGCTAGTATAAATAAATTACTACTGAGTAATTATTTACCTTGTATATGCTGCTTTACCTTCCAGACCATTCTGTTCAAGTATCTCCCAGGTAGTACATAGATGGCCTATGATGCTAAAAGACAAAAAGCTTCTAGGGTGTCACCTACATCTGTCAGGCCACTTCAGAACAGTATGAAAACCCTGGAGCTGTCACATGCTAAAGATGTGACAAAAATTAGTCTGGACCATGTTGCTTGTGGATGGCAGCTGTCCTGAAGAAAAGCTGATCTATACTTCCCATATTCCCTGTGTATCTTGTGTCAATAGTTTAAAGATCATCCCCATTTTAGGTGTTTCTACTTCAAAAAACATATTTGTAAAGCCTGTTTGATTTGTTTAAGCCTGTTAATAGTATTTCATTACTTGCCTTATAGTCTCCTTTCCCTGGAGATGATGAAGAAGAGGTGTTTGACAGTATTGTAAATGATGAAGTAAGATATCCACGGTTCCTGTCTACAGAGGCCATCTCTATAATGAGACGGGTAAGAACATCATAGTCATAATAATAATGCATTCACCTCTTATCCCAATTAAGGAAATTAGTTGCTTTGGTGAGGAACAAAACACTGCAAGAACCTATGCCTGCTATTTTTTTTTTCTACAAGTAAATTTCAGCTGCTCCATTTATGCTGTGCCATGCTGCCCATCACCTTAAATGAAACCTGTCAGTGCCATTCCACTTCATTCAGGATCAAGTTTTTCACTTTAAAAAGTAAAACACTAGAAGCTCTATCTTCTCCCTGAACTCAGTTTCCTAGCTGTATCCAACTAGGGAAGTTCAGCTCTTTTCCTAGCAGAACACTGCTGCATTGACCTATTTGGTAGATTAACATTGTCACATGAGTATTTTAATTCAAAGACTTCTAAATCTCTTTGGATTCCTTCCAACTGGGGCAGGGAACACTGCATGTGGCATATGCAGTCCCCTTGGCAAAGAACAGCTGATGTTGATTATGATCATTACTAGTACTGTTCCTTAGTGTAGTGCCTCTGCTTATCTGAAGAAGATGCTTGAACCTGTCTAAGGTAGAAGCTTACCACAGTTGGTAGCATTTACTGGAGGTGATTCAATGCCTTTGGAAGCAGCCTCTCCACCTAAACATCTTACACAGAGTATCAGTCTAGCACCCAATTCAGCAACCTGCTGCAGCGTGTAAGTTAAAGCACAGGAAACAGCAGAGCAGGCTGTCTTCTATGAGCCAAGCAAGAAATACTAGTTCATTTAAATTTTGTATCCTCTCCAGCACAATTCTGACTCTCTCTGCTTAACACAAGACTCACAGATCACTTCAGGCACCAAGTCTCAGTCCCACATACCTGCAAGTCTGTGTCTGCTCTCTTTCTGGCTGCTCATAGCTGGAACTGCTGGTGGAGTTGTGCTAGAAGAGCACTGCTGCCACTTAACCTGTGTAAAGCTAAAGCATCATCTTCCACTTTGAGGACCAAGACTTTTCTTAGATGGTCACTGTCCATCTAGGTGCTGGCTCTTACACAGTAGCTCTTAGCCTCCCTCATTCCTCCCCTTTCCGTGAATTTCTGCACTGAAATCATGCATGTTTTCTCAGCTGCTACGAAGAAATCCAGAGCGGCGTCTTGGCGCTGGAGAGAAAGATGCTGAGGATGTGAAAAAGCATCACTTCTTCAGGGTAAGTACAGACTAGTAATGTTTCTAAGGCCACAAAGAGGTAGAGAGAGGAAACTAAACTGCAGTTGGTTTGTCTTACAGCTAATAGATTGGAGTGCTTTACTAGCCAAGAAAGTGAAGCCTCCTTTTGTACCCACCATTAGAGGACGAGAAGACGTTAGTAATTTTGATGATGAATTTACATCTGAAGCACCTATCCTCACTCCACCTCGCGAACCCAGGATACTTTCAGAAGAAGAGCAGGAAATGTTCAGAGATTTTGATTACATTGCTGATTGGTGTTAACTTCCAGACACTGTGAAACCCCAGCTGACTGGCTCACAAGAATGCCTCTCTCAGAAGAATACCCACCCTTCTATTGCTCTCTGTGCCACCTGTAGCTTGGTTTGTCTTTTAAATCACATGAAGATCCTCTCAAGTACTGTTTTGACACTTGTGAAGAGTGGCCTCTTTGTATATTGTTTTTTATCTGAGCACTGGAAAGCAGGTCTATGGAGTTCTTGAGTTGGTGAACCCAGCTGTATTAAGCTTCCCACACATGGGCACACATGGGGTCTGCACTGTTTTTCTCACAGCAGATCACATCACTTCTTAAAGTGTCTGCCTTACATGGGGAAAGCAGACTGAGCTAGGTGATCACTGACCTCTGCTCAGCCACACGGCGATAGAAGTTTGGCATCTTAATGACACTCACACAGAACATGGCTCTATCTGGAGAAGGCAAATGATTTCAGTTAACACATTATTGTGTGCAGTCTATAAAACTACACATTTCTATATACATCTTCATCTTCTGTTCTTAAAATAATGGTATGGAGAACAGATATGCCTTGTTTTGTAAATTTTCTATGGTATTTATTAGGAAAACTGTTAAACGCCTTGCCTTTGAGATAACAACAGCGTAAGTGCTTCCATTACAACAAAGAAATCCAGAAAAATCCAGAAAGTTTACCAAAGCCACTTGCCAAACAGTTTTGCCTTTAAGCATGGCTTAAAACCCTGGTTGATCTGAAGAATGTGAGGAGGATGTTGCTCAGTCTAACCCCGCAGAGCAAAATGTATGCATTTCCCAAGCCCATCCAGCCACTTCTGTACTCAAACCCATGCCTTTCCCACTCGCCAAGTGGACAGCTAAGTTAACCAGTCTGTATCTAACCACCTGGATCATCCTCTGTCTGCTGTACAATATCATATCACTTTTAGAAAACGTAAGGATTTTCAATGTATACATGCTGTGAACATGTATATTTGGAAGTTGTAATGTATTCTTATGTCCAGGCAAGTAATTTAATTATACCACTTCATTAATGTTAAGCAGTGGCCAAGTGAACATCATACAACTCAGTGAAAAAATACTTGTTAATGTATAGGCCACTGACCTCCAGAACATGGATTGGGTAAAAGCAGTATGTTGTAACAGAATGTATAAATATTTTTGATAAAAAACCAGTGTATATTTTCTAAACCCCCTAACACTAAACACTGTACCTCAAAAGTTGACAAATAACTTAGACCAGACACTGTGCATACTTGTATAACCCAAGACCTGGTTTTGGCATCTGGTGTTCTGTAACTTCCATACGTGGTCCTTTGGCTCCAGCATCACTTGGAGCTGTTTGCAGATGTCCTCACCGCGGTTCATCCCAGCCATCCCAGCCAGGAGTTTGCTGTTCAAGGGCTAAGACAGTGAGAATCGGCACTCAACTGGATGCAAAACTATGAATGAATAAAATTACAAGAAGAAATGTGAACCACTGGAGTGTGCAGCACTGAGGTGGTGGTTTAGAATCATGATGCTGGACAGACCTGCAGGGGAGAGTCTTTGGGAAGAAAAGAAATCACAGGTTACTAGGCATAAGTAAGTGCTGCACCCCTGCAAACAAACAAGGCAAGCGGCTTCCCCATGCTCCACATGACACCTGGCAGCGAGGCCACTTCTCAGCATCACTTGTTTCCAGACTGTGATCAGTAAGCAAACAAATCATGTTCCTGTATCCAGCTGAAACCAAGACTTTTGAGGTACAGTCAGCTCACCCTTCTTGGTTCCCAAATATATATATGAGCATCTAACAGGGTGCTTAAAACTTATGAAAGTATCCTCAAAAAAATACCATTTTTGTAACTACATCTTGTACAGAAATCTTTTTTTAATCTAAGTAAATCACAAAAAGAAAAAAAAAACAGCAACAAAAAAAATTAGAGGGCAGGGTCTGTTCACCCAGGTAAGCTGAAAGAAAGCACTAATTTTATCTCTGTAGTTTTTAAAGTATTTTTAGGCAGATTAAGATTTTAAACCCTAGATTGTAAATATATTTTGCTATACTTTATCTGTATGTGGCTGCTCAAGCACTTTGTAAGGAAATTAGGATTATTTTAGAATGGTACACTATGCATTAAAATGAAATGTGCCTTTTAACAAATGTCATTCTAAGTGTTTTGCAGTCATTAATATCACAAATTAAAGTTTTAAATAGAATAATTTGTAAAATGTGTCCCAAACATGATTTTGCTGTTTCTTGAAGTGACTTGTCATGTTTTTTCCACAGGTAACTTCAGAAAAGAACTTGCCATCAGGAGGGGACTTAGAGAATCCCAATTTCTTGCCAAAGGCAAGCAGCCTCCTCCTGCCTGGGGGAGCAGTCCTGAAGGGAGTAGCAGACCATAGCTACTGTGGTCTGGCCAGGGTGAACTAGCATTCTCCCTTCAGGGGCTTCCCTGGAGGGCAGGGGGAGGCAATACTTGCTCCCCTCTCTGGGTATTTATCTGGTCTAATATTTTTTTTCCCCCCATTACATAGGAAAGCTCTGCACACAAACCAAAACCCAATGCCCCTTCTTTAAGCAGAGAATGAAGCTTTCTTTTCTGAGTGCACTTAGAAAAGAAACCTTTGCTCCTAGAGAACAAACTGACATTGCACATGAGACCATTGCCTACAGCTGCTCAATGTCAGTACATAACTACACTATCTCTTCAGAAAGGGCTGGCTCCACAGAAGATAGAGGCAGTTCCAAGAATTAATATAGGAAGTGCCTGGAGGATGCTGTACAGGGGGAAGTACAAGCCTGCAGTGTTGCAGTGGTCTCTCCAGGCTCTCTACTGCAAAAATATAGGTGCATTAGCAATGAACCCCAAACCTATGAACACCAGCCAGTTTCCTCACTTGCACTTTAGGGTCTACTTGTCAGTCAGCCCTTGCTACCACTCAGCTGCAGTAACACAAGGTGGTAATTGGCTAAGAGGCTGCAGTGCTGCAAAAACCTTTCCAGCTCCCCAAACCTACCCCTGTAACCCCAAGAACTGATGGTGTACCATGCACATGGCAGCACACAAGGACATCTCACATACCAGAAAAGCTCATTTCTGAAGGAGAAGCTTCTATAAGAGGAGCCACATTCCTTGCTTCAAAGCAGCTTTGTAAGTCTAGAAGTGAATTCACAGTTACTTTTTTTTTCTGCTTAGTTAACTATGGTTAATGCTTCACATCAACCATAGTCTACTGAGACCAGCAGTAACTGGCTTTCAGACTATAAAGCCCCCTGAAGCACATGGCTAGTACCCACTCCTTCGGCTGCACGGTTCCTATTATCTCCATACTAAGGATAGCAGGAAAAGGCAGGGCCAGGCCAGGATATGATGACCCTGCCTTCACCTAATGCACTCCTGAGCTCTGCACAGCTGGACTTAACATTTTAGTCCAGGCAGCTTGTGCTGTATGTAACAATTTCAACTGCAGATGCTCACCACTCGCATGTCAAGTGCTCATGCATAATGCCTGAAAGCATTTCAAGTAAGATCATTATTGTAAATCTAAGTTTCAGCCATTTTTTACCTGTATGTAGTAGATTTAACATTCTGCTCTACAGTACACTCATTGTAAAATAACCTTCACCTTTGCATTTCAAACTGTAACAGTACATTAAAGGTCAGGCCCTGCTGATACAAAGCATCACACCTTCTCCCATGGATGAGGGGGAGCAGCTCAGAGCAAAGCCCAGGTAATAGTGTTGCAACAAAGTTTAAGGAAATACATTAGCCATTAGAATACAGTCACTCCAACCTACCACTATTACCACCTTCAACATCTGCACCAGCAGTTTTCAGGACTGCAACCACCAGCCTCAGCAGCATAACATAACCATGCAGCCTCTCCTGTTCATAGGGAAAAAATGTTGAGCTGCTACATTTCAATAGTCTCAACTGGCCTAAGAGGATTAAACTAAACCAGCACTAGAACAGTGGGGGCTGTTGACAATGGGTGCTATTAGCACTGCCCTCTGGCTGGCTAAAGACCAGATGTAGAGCAAACTCACCTCTCAGCTGTTCATTTGGGTAATTCAAATTAATTTGCACCTGTGATACTAAATTAACTTGGGCACCAGAAGACTCCCAGTTCAATGCATTTGTTGCTTTGCACACAAAGGGATACTGTCAAGAGGCAGCTAGTTTCCAAAGCTGTTAGTTTTAGGAGGGGCTGAGTAACTTCTGGCCTTTGCTCCTCAGCACCTGGCCCATCATTTCAAACAAGCAAGTGGCTCACACTTGGAATGTAACAGCACAAAAAGCTTGACCACTGGCCAGCCAGGCTGCAGGGTGAGATGTTCAACAAAAATTTACTAGAAATACTTGTTACCTTCCTTTGTGCAGTACTTCGCATCACAGAGTTGTCAAGAATTCAACTAAAGTAAGAGTTCTTACATTTCTCTTCAGCTACTTGGTTGTCAAATTCACAGGAGCAAAGAGAGAGACATTAGTGAGATTCAGGGAGACAGTGCCAAGGATGGCACTCATCATTTCACAACAACCCACAAATCCAACAGCACTTGTACAGATACTCTAACCACTTCTCAGCTACTGCTTGCACTCTGGGTCAAGTCACCCACTCAACTGTGCAGCTTACCACCAATATTAAAGCCACACTAGAGAGCCAAGAGCACTGAAGCAGCCCCCGACCATGTGTCAAGTTGCAGCCATGTTCACAAAGTGGTAAGCATTTTTGGAAAACGGTTTATTTGGGAATTACATCATATTTTCAATTTTCCAAAATACATCTTACTAGTTCCCTACAAAAGAAATCTAAATCAGTACAACAGTAGGAAATTAAGTTGTTGCAACAGTCATTAAATATTTAATTCCACTAATATATACATATAAAATGCCACACAACTAGTTTGTTTACCCTTGGAATGTGTGCTGTGTCCCAGCAGTTGTGCTCCATCTCCATATCCTCCAGTTCCACAACATGAAGACTCAATATTAACACTTTGTACATCCTTTATTATAGGCAAAAAAAATCAGAAGTTTCTTGGTTTGGGGGGAGTAGGGGGGGGTTAATAGAAACTGAAAGTAACTCTACAATTTCACAGCTGTGGTAGTTTATCTACTGGGGTATCAAACTTGAAGTCTGCTGGGAAGAGATCTGGAGCTCGAGGATAGATGAGCCTGTAGGATTGTCTGATCGTAACATCAGCCACACCAGCAATATCGCCAATTTCTAAGACAAAAAACCAGAGAAGAGATTAGTTTCCACTTCTGCCATTTGTGTTGAAGAAACCAGCAAGCATGATTTATCAACAAGTGCTACGCATTTTGCTTAATTCCTGATTCTCCCAGCAGCCTGGTAAAAATTGTTTTAACCACAGTGACTAATACTTTGTACATTTAACTGTCTTCTCACATGACACAATCTAACTTACGCTATCAACCTTGAAGTAATACTAGTTTCAAATTAGAGGAAGACCAACAGAAATGTGTCAGAGGCATGGAGCACTGTTTAGCATGCTGAGGAAACACTTGGTTAAGATGCACAGACGCTTAAAATTTATTCCATATTTAACCAAGTTTGGAATTAAAACCTTGAACTGCACTAAAGCATTGTCTGAGGGCACTGAAGGAGTGTGTAGCCATGTCTGCAGCTGTATTTTGTTTTAACAATCACTCTTGAGAGACAATCCAATAGCTCAACGTGAGCAATGGTGAAGGCACCATGCTGTTTGGGCTCTAGACCACTCACATGCCCAGGACACTGCCACCATGATGAAAGCTCCAGGGACAGAATAAGCAGTGATTAATGCAGAACAAGGCACCACAACCTTACAGATATTTTCTACCTAAAAGCAGCTCTCCACTAAGAAATTGCTAGATTTTAAATGTTTCTTATCTGAACTAGACTAGACACATCCACAGAGCTCCCACAGCCACCTACCAGCACTTGGATCCCTTTGTCACACCAAGTTTAACCACTGCAGCCTTAGCTCCTTTTCTTCCCTATGTGCTGCTCCCACATAGGCATGATTCTCTTCAGCTGCAGAATCTAATCCGCACTGCTCTGGAGGTCAAGAGCAGCCCTGAACTCTTTCCTGACTTCCTAAGGGCTACCCTACCAGAAGAGAATAATGCCAAAGGTGATCTATTATCCAAGCCTGCTGTCTCACCACTTTCAATCTTCATCAAGGCTTGTAGGAGTTAAGGAACACATACTACTTTAGGTGATTCTCTGGCTGCTAGACTGATTCAAGACTCTGTAATCTAAAGCCATAACACTACATGTGACTGCCCCTGGTTTGCATTTGGAGTGTTTTATCGCAGAAGGTACACATACCAATAGCACAGTTAAAGCTAAAATTATGCTAATTTGAATGCACTGGTCCACTGCATTCAAGAATCCAACTCCTAGGGCCAGAAGAAAGTGAACTTGGTTTATACTGAGCACAGCAAATAACTCAGTTTTCAACTGGGGAAGTGGAAGATCCTGGGTTTGGTCCTTGCTGTATGCAATTAGAATACCAGCTTACCACTCCTCGCACAGACCTCATCCAAATTTTACAGTAACATCCAAATCCCTTTCAAGCAGCAAGACATAGGGAAGGAAGGAAGGAAGATAAAAAGGAAGAAGGTTTTACCTTTTTGTGTCCTTTTCTCTGCAGAAGCTTGTGATGCCATGTAAATAGCTGCAGCTGCTACAGAGATAGGGCTTCTCCCAGGAACCAAATCTAATTCCACAGCTTTACGGGCAATATGTGTTGCTGCCATTTGTACTTGTTTGGGGAGACCCAGATTGGAACAGAATCTTGACATGAAGTCTCCAGTTGTAATGAGATCAACACTGGTTTCAAGAGCCTTCAAAATCAGTTTAAAGCACCGGCCTATTTCCTTCTTTGAAATCCTGGACACTGCACAGATTTCTAAATGAAGAGTAAAAATTAAACTTCAGGCTTCTGTTCCCCCAAAACAGTCAAATTTGATTCTCAATATATTAAGACCTCAAAGAAGGCCAATGTCACAAGGACCACCATCATTAAGTAAGCTTTGTGTATTGTGAAACCTCCCGATCACTTAAGTCAGTGAATGTTTTTTGTAAGGAGCTAACACAGGTTGCTTAGTTACAGGAATTTGGCCCTCAGTACCAGGAGAAGCTGTATCCCTGCCAGGGACCAGTTGCACATATTTACTGCAGAACTGTGGTTTAAGTTCATGAGTCCCCATCTTTCTTTCAAAGCAAAGCCTTTTAAGTTTCACTCACATTCAGCATGACTTTCAGCTGCCTATTTTAATACATTATGACCAAAAAATCCCATGCCTGAGAGCCTACTCCACAACTGTAACACATTTCCCTTCCCTCCCTCCCCCAAAAGTGACCTATAGCTGAGAAAAGCCAATTCAGCTAAGTCCAGGAATGAGAAAACCAGCCTCCTACAGTGACAGTAACTAGACCTTTACTCATAGCAAAATTCAATCTGTATCACTGAAAACTTACCTTTAAATGTTCTTGGAACACCTTCCTGCCTACAGGCTATGTAGAGACAAGCAGAAGCAATAGCATCATTACTCCTTCCCTTCAGGCTCTTCTGCTCATACACTTGCTTGAATAAATTATTTGTTCGATCCTTCAATGCAAGAAGACTAAATTTAATTAACTCAAGGCCATTTAATTAGCAACAGTATCAAAAATTCATGTGCTCATTAGATTATGCTAACTAAGTCAATGTCAGAACAATTTAAGGAAGGGAGACATGAACTTACAACTATATTTCTAGGGAGGTTGATTCTGTCTGCCATGTTGGTGATCTCTTTAAAAGCATTCATCATTGCACGATCAGAGCTGCTCATAGTTCTGCGATTCTGGTACTTTGAATTCCCAAATTCATCAAAACTTGCTGCACCTGTGCCCTGAGAAAAGAATATATTACTGTCAATAAAATACAAGCAACTTCCTCCTCCTTTCAAGAGCAAACATCTTCCAGCTTTATACATCTTAGTTCAAGGCATTTGGTTTCAACAATTAGGCAAATGAACATCACTAAAGTAAATCATACAATTGAGCAATGTTCCAAACATCAGGTTCTATACTTGGCACAAGTCTCAAATGGTGAATTGATTTCTGAGGACAACAGAGCACACAGGGATTTTTCTTTCTTCATGTAACACAGTTTGAAGAATAAAATGAATACTCTGTAGTCAGTGTGTGCATCTCAGTACTCTTGCCACCAATGCTGAGGTCCATGGGTCATTTGGGCTGCCTCTGCACTGTGGTGGACTGGCAAGTCAAGAAAACTGAATTCTGTGGCCAAATGGAAAACAGTTGTTAACATGACAATTATAAAAATGAAGGCATAGGCAAAGAGAACATCCAAACCAATGACCTATTCAAAACCAATCTGATACTGTGGCTGCTAGCAGTTGCAAGCCTTAATTGTGGCAAAATGTAAATATCCATACATTCTGCCTTTCCAGGAAAACCTAAAAGAAAATCTTTAGGTCTTTGGAGAAGTAAGAGCCACCAACTCAACTCAGCAACTTCAAAACAAGCTTAAAACATGCATTTTTTCCTTTGTACCTTTTGACCAATAGTGAAAATTGCATACTTCTATTAAATATGCAATCAATTTTGCACAACTATGGGTTTAAAGTGTTTGTCTTCAGTAAGCCACCAGTCTTAAACATGTCTGTAAATGCTGCCATGTCTCTGAGCTGCCCAGATGGAATCAGAGCTCATTTCCTCTCTCCTGATCTGTGTTCTTGGGAATTGCCCTTCTATTTTAAAACAGCCTCTAATTCCATAATCATTGTGGTACGCATCTGCATTTAACACATGTTCTTTGGCTGACGCTCAGAATGCTCACCCTTGACTATTCACTTACACTGTTCCACTTCCCCACACCCAAGGACTCCAATTACACCCCACTTCTGATGAGCTCACTGCAGACCTCTGCTGCAAAACCTGTATCTATGGTGCACACACATCCTGCTGTGGAGACAGAACTCCAGCACGGGACCCTTCCTCCCAGGTTTCTCTATGACATGCTGGATTCAAAGGTCACTCTTGGGTTTTTCCTACTCCATCAAACATCCTTTCAGATGAAAAAAACACCCAGAAATGACCCTGGCAACAACATAGCAAAGAGCTGCTCCAAAAGCAATGCCATTTCCTTGACTGGATGAGCACCTCCAACTATACAAAGGTCCTCAGTAAGGTTTAAAGGTAAACAAATAAGAATCAAGCACAATGAACTTCAGGCCACAGAGAGCATGACACATCTGCAACACTAGGCCTTTCTTTTAGCCATTATGACAGAACAACTTCTTTTGGCCCAAATATACACAATTCTCAAATCAAAAGGCTCCTTCCTGGCCACCACTCATAGGCCTGCAATGCTGAGGCCATCAAGTACTCTTCTTCACCACAGGGATTTCCCCTGGTCCACTATACAGCACCTAGAATATCAGCAGTAGTAGTAACAGTAGTGATGGTTCTCCTTTACCTCTCATGTTTGCCTTTCTTGCTTACCTTTTCTTCTGAATATTTGCTTATGTATATTGAAGCTACCAATGCAGCTATAGGCAACTATTCTTACATACCTCATTGATATGAACACTTCCCAAGAGTCATACCCAGCATACAGCTCACAACTATAAAAGGGTTAGAAAATACCCTTCCATCTCAACCACTTAGGTTAATCACAACAACTCTCCCTGCATTTACTATTGAAATGCATCATCAACTTTCCTTCTGCACCTTTCAATCAAGGGACAATCCTTTTGGCTTCAGCCCCTGACAATCATGTTAGAAGTCCTTTTCCCTTCATGGAAAAAACAGACAAACAGTTTTAACTGAAATCAAATTGACTTTAGGAATTATGTGTTTTACTGTTGTGGCCTTTAGGAGATATCTATTAATCTCTTTCCCATCTCAGCAAAAAAGGTACCTGTTAAAGTTCTACCTGTCCGGCTTCCAAACAAAGTGGAAACCTCATGGATACAATCCTGGAAACAGCCTCAAAGATAGGTAGAGTGAGAAAAAACAGTCCAGAAAACAGTGGTGATCTCTGAAGGGGCACAGTGGAGGTTGGTTTACGTGTTTGCAACCAACAGCTTTGTATGCCTTTAATAGCAGAGAGCAGAAGTATCATTCACATCATTGACTTGATGTTATTCACAGAGCCAACAAATGCCCCCAGATCTGGCAGTATTCTTGCCCAGTACAAGCAGCTCACATAGCTTGTTGGAGCCTTTCTTCTTTTTCAACCATCAGCCCTTGATGTCTTGCCACTGCTTCTCAATATAGTACTTCTAGATCCAGGCCACGCAGTCTGACAACAACCAGCTTTCTTACAAAGGCATCTGATCAAAGGATAGGAATTCTATACCAAGAAATTGCACTAGTTTCTTGTTGGACCAACCTGCATTCTCTTGTAATTGCAGTTACTACAAAAACTACTGGATTAATTACAAAGGGTGACAAAAGACAACTTTTTCCACAAGATAGGTGGCAAATCTTTAAGTTTTCTCTTAGAAAGGAGTACTTCACATCACAGCAGTTCTAGAAGTTGCTTGCTCTTTTTGTTGAGGATTTTAGAAAGAACTGAAATCTTCAGGCAGTCAAGTCACAACTAATGCCAGACTTCACCACACCTCCAATTGATCTGCATTGGCCACCAGATCAAGCACAGTACACAGTATCTACGTTCAGCAATACAGGTCTGTGCCAGTATCCTAAAGATCCGTATGACAAATGCAAAATACTTCTACCACAGCCAACCATGCTATTCATCCTCTTCTTCAGAGACAAATTAATCTTTCTTCCTAAACAGGCTGTTGCTGCCTCAGACAGATGGGTCCCTTAAGTACTAAAACCAATTAGTAACTAATCCCTTTGCATGGGCAAAGCAGCCTCTCTTTTGCTGCTAGCAGATAAAGACCACATACTCCCAGCAGAGAGGGGTCCTGAAGCAGCACAGAAAGAAAAGCACAAACCATTCTGTGAGGCAGAACTATCCCCTTCCTTTACTATTTCAAGGCAATAGCCAGTCACCAGAACTTGACTGTTGTAACTGGCAGGTGGTTCAAATTCCATTTCCACCTACACTACCGGGAGTTTACAACAGATTTCTGATAATTCTCATTGCACATAGTATTAATGTCCCTCTCTTTTGGATTTTCCACAGCACAGGTTGTGTTTGGGCTTTGAAGTAGGGGGTTTTGGTGGTAGGAGTGGTTTATTTGATTTAAAGATTCTATTATCTCTAATTAGTTCTACCTCAAGCAGAAAGGAATACCTCTATTCCCTGTCCCATACAAAAGGAATCTTTGGCACACAAATCTGGGGTCCATTCCAGGCCACACTAAGAATTGTTGTTAACTGAGAAAATACAGTCTTGCCCTGCTTCATTCTCTGGAATTCATAAAGGCTGTTCTGTACTCTGTCGGATACTACTTATCCTCCTACTGACTACACCAATTTCACCCTTATTCAATCACTGTCCATATCTAGGTCAATCCTCACCCCGGCCTACTGCTGGCAGGGACTTCAGACAACTACTTCAGAAATGTACTACTTGCTTTAGTTTTGCTGCAAAATTCATGCTCTTTCTGACTGACAGGAAACCTCTTCAGCATTTGCTGATATAAGCCACTCTCTGGGGAAAAAAAAAACAGCTCCTGATACACAGTCCACATCAATGAGCTGACATCCCAGAGTCCCAGCTCAGTGGCAAACCAAACACAGGAACTCTTGTACAGAACACATCCTGGTTTGTCAAACAGATTCCCAACTTCCTGTCTCTCTTCTGCAATTCCTCCTTGTGCAAATAAAATACCGAAGTAAGACAGACAGCCCCCTCTCTCCAATCTGACCCTGGTAGTTCCAGTACTTGGATGTTTTTATTCACAGTTCTCATAGGTTCATGCCACATGGACATTCCCACATCCTGTCTTCACTGAATGGCACTCCTTGATATGGCAAGTTTGGTCGTACTTATTTTGGATGTTCTGGGTAACAGCAAAATTGTTTAAGTAAATGAATGTCCATCTCTAATTCTCTCTCTAGGGCTGCTATCCCTCTTATTTTATACAAGGATCTCAGCCTCCAGAGAGAAGAGGGTTAACAGCACAACTAATTGTTCACCTGGATACAAATTCTATACCTTTAGCTGAAGTACCTTTTTGAACACAGGGGTTTTTAAAAGAGCTCAGAAGGTCATCCCACCTACTGAATCAAACTGAGCCCCCAGAAACAAACCCCATATTTATACAGGCCCCAAACAAGACAACAGGGTGAACCTGGAGCAAACAGTCCATTTCTCCACCTGTCTCTAAAGATGTATTTCTGATCTTTATCACAGCTGACAAACCAGCAACAGAAATCCAAGCCTTGAGATCTACAATCTTTCTGGACCTACTGAGGTCACATTAGAACTCCAGTGACTCCACAACACTACTTCACAGAGTTACTTAGTAATGCCAACCTTTTTAGAGGAACAGTGCAGAAATCTGTTTGCCTGAATGGATTCTAAAAGCCACCATAAGGCATCCTAAAATCTGGCAGGCAGCAATGCTTGGAGTTGTCCAAAACATAAGCATCTGCTTGGACAATTCTTTGAACAGAAGGTTTCGTTTTCACTGGTGGTGTAAAATTAGCTGTCTGTATCCATACTCACTAGGTGACTTCATCTCTGTGAAGAGCTCTTAGTCAAGAAGTATCCATACACACATCCATACATATTTAAGTACATCTGCTTCTCCATCCTACCAACATCACTGGAATGAAAGCTTCTAAGAAACCCTGGTGTGCATGTACCACCACACACAAAGCAGCAATGCATTTTTTAACAGTTATTTATCAGCAACTGGACCAGCTCTCATGAAACAGGCAAGAAATACACAAAAACCAATTTGGATCTTGCAGAAAAAAAGAACAGAACACAAAAGGCAACAATGAAAACTTACCTGAGTCGCTGCTTCAATCATTAAAGGCAGTGCATTTGTACAATTAACCTTCTTTGCTTTCTCAGGGGAAACGGCTGTACCACTGAATTTCAACTTAAATGTACATTAAATACTTTTTTCTGGAGCACTCACACCATGAAAGAATTCTACATTTAGTGCTTGAATGTTAACTGGAAGAATATGTACAATGTGCATGTATATCTACAGGTCTCTAATATGAATCTGATACAGATTTCATTACCAAAATAAGACAGTTCAAGTTGGGCAGTACCAGCTATTGAGACCTCAAAACTAATTATCTGTTATTTCAAAATCATCCCAAATACACATACGTCAAAGGGTTTCTTTAAAGATTGCAACATCAGCTTTTCTATTTATAGCAGCATACTAAGGAGTGGCAAGTAACCCCAGAGCACTGCAAAGCTTCCTTCTGCTGAAGAGGCCAGGTCTTTCCTGCTACCCCCAGGAAAGAGCCGCGTTTTACACAGACAAAATTTCTTTGTAAATACATTCTGTGAATACTTTCCCTGCAGATATACAAATGTACTTGACATAAAAACACTGAAATTTGGTAAAATACAATCTTAAGTGTTACCTTGCCAATCATTGTACTCAAGTCACCATCACTCAACAAAGGATTCTGGGTATCCCCAACTCGAGATGGATCTTTTGTGGCTTTGTCATTGCTGAAAGTTCTCCACTCCGATCCTACATCTATGACCCGGTCACCTGAGTTCACAGAAAGCAACAGTCTCCACTGAGTTTGAAATATTTCATTAAATATCATACCTCACATATCCAAGTTCTCCATTAGAAGAGGGCAGCCTGTTGGCATTCCCAAACAGAGCGGTAACTTGCAGGACAATGTACCAAAATGTTTGCAATTTACAAGTTAAGCTGAAGGCAATGGAAAAAAAGCAAAATGCAACTGGAGACGCAGAGAAAACAGAGAAACACATCCAGAACTTAGAAAGTTATAGTTATCCTTAAAGAGTATTGCGAAGTCTTCAATACCAAAAGGAACCAAGACCCTGATTTCAAGCTGGAGGTTGTGGTTGCCTACAGCATTTGCAGCACTTAGACAACTAAGTTACTGTAACTTAAGTTCTCTTGCATTTGCCATGTGTTCTAAGTTGTGCATGATAGGTAATTCACATGTACAATCTTATTAAGCTGTAGTAAATCACTTCTGAGCATGAACTCCAGGTGCTTGGTACTCCAAAAGATACCACCTTCTAACTCACCATAATGCCATTCTGCAGTTCAATTCTTGCTCATGGCAGGAGTTCTTGACCCTGCCCAGCTCTGTTTATGATGCATGATAGTATCAACAAACAACATACATATACAAAACTATTTCTTCTTAAACTCAATCTACCCTGTTAAATCTGGAAGAGTTTAACTAAAGATTCAGAGTAAGCAGAAAAAACACACTAAACACGATCTGTGAATGAACCAACATTCACAGGTCTGGTAAAAGCTGCATCGCAAAGGTGTTGCCTATAGAGCAATACTACAGAAAGTTTTAAGAATACACATACAGAAAAGCACAAAAAGAACACTTAGTGTTTTGCAGTAAAGCAGATTACAGCTGTGTAGGATATCAGAAGAAACTACATTATAATTATACATTATAATTGTCACCCTGCTTTGCTAAAGGTGAAGAAAAATTCACTATCTTTATCAGTGTTTAAGTGTGCTATAAAAGAAACATCTGCCAAAAACCAAGTAGATTTGACTACAAGAAAAATGTTCCGTCTGGAAGTCTTAGGATGAAACCACAGAGGCTGATGTGAGCTACTGAAAATATAAGCTGACAGACAAAAGTGCTCTTCAAACAATGGAAATACAAGATATGAAGCCAGAGAAAAATAGCAGCAATGGACAGTGGTATAACTGCACAATTACCACGGGAGAGATCTATTCCAAATGAGGAATATTATTCTTTCCATAAAGGAATATGCTGGAAAATCAAAGCTGTGAATGAACCAAAAGAAATAACCACAACCAAAAAGAATATATTTAGGTTAGAGTTGGCTTGGAGGTGCTCTCACCAAGATTTGCCAGACACACTAACAGCTATGCTCCACCTTTATTTACTGCTCTAATGAAAACCAATAGAAGGAGAAACATACATAAAACAAACTAGAAGGATAAGAATATAGCAGAGTTAAAAATGGCACAGATCTATTCTTTCTGCAAGCTTAAATTAGCAAATAGCATGTCCTCTAGCTCCTGCACTCTGTAAATATTTGATTCAGTAATGCTCCTTCTATGGCCTAGCAGTAACTTTACTTTAAGACAACCCCCTAATACTGTTTACAGCATCTAAAAAAAGCAAAATGTACTTAAAATTCTGGCATGGTATAAATAGAACACCGAGTACAGGGCAATGATGTAATATTTTCCCACACAAGTGGGAATGACCTAAATGACTCACTCAGGGATCTGCTTTCTTGTGAGTTGCAAACCATTCCTGCTCTAACGAAAAAGCGTTATATCACTGCCTGATTTGGCAAACATATTACAGAGGATTGAGACTACTAGTTCAGAGAGAGAGAAGATCAAGTAGAACAAATCACTGACTATAAAGCATTTGTGTAATTAAGATGCAGTATGCAAATACCTTTACTTTGCCAAGAAATCTGCTATTGCAGAAAAGAAGTCTTTCCTGTATGTGCTCAGTCTTATTTAAAGCACACAGAGGTCCTAGGAAGTACATTTCACCTTTCAAAAGGCTTCTATAAAAGTGACACAAGCTAGAAATATGAACAAAAATGGAACCAATGGGCCAAAAGGTTTCCATAGATGGAAAACATACTCAACTACAACAGGCTGATCATCCCATTCAACACATGGACACACAAACACCTGGTGGCATTTATCATTTGTAACTCTTCAAAACATAAGAGCCAGTCTGGAACTGTGATGTTGGTAGAGATGAAATCAAACCCCACCCTAAGTGATCAAAACAAAATCTTGCAATACTAAAGTCAGTCTTCCAAAAAGCAGTGTAAGGAATCAGCCTTGAAGACTGGCCCTGAGGTAGCATTTCGAGTCCTAAACTGAACTGGCTGGGTCACACACCACTGACAGGCTCTCCTGAAGCCTCTGGAAAATGGGGCTGATGGTCAAACAGAGTAAAAAAAAAAAAAAAAAGGAAAAGAAAAAAAAGCTTCCAATAAGTACCTTATAAAATCATTTATAAAATCATCTCTGCTTTCTCACATCATCATTATACTGGTTTTGGTAAGGGTAACCAGCTGCGATAAGTATGGGAGTGGCTGCTTATCCCCTTCACTACTTCCTTTTGATGCAGTCCTTTTGAACAAAAACAAGTTTCACTCGATGTGGTTACATGAGACACTCCTTTATTTAAGCTTTCATCAAACCAACGAGTTTGTCTCAGCTTCCTCCTTCAAAGTACATAAAAAAAAAGCAGTTTACAGGACCAAATCTTCGTGGAACCACCTCCAGACTGATGCCTTGATGCATCTTTCTGACCATGAGTGTTCCTCCATTGCCCCATTTCATTTAGTAAACTATACTTCCAGTATTCAGTTACTCTTTAAAATACAGTCTAATAGCCTGTCACACAGGCTCTAGTGGAAACACACACTGCAACCTTCACTGACTCAGGTTACCCACCATCTGAAAAGCTCATTTAGTGAAATGCAGAACTGTTATTCAGAACGGAAAACCCCAGACCAAGGTTGCTTTTCTTCACAACAGCCAAATACAAAGAGCATGCGCTACAGAAACACAAGAGGAAACTCAGGTCAGTATCGGAAAGTATAATATGATTTCTAACTACTCCTAAAATTTAGCTTAAAATGCCTACACATCAAATGATATCTGTTTGCTCCCCCTCTTAACATAGAATGCAATTTCTCAAGGGAAAATATTTTCCTTCAAAAAGCCCTGAATTTGCAAGTACATATTTATAGAGAAATAATCCCAGCTATTTTAACATTGCAGTTACTCATAATACACACGTATTTTATTCTCTTTTTCCATTTTGTACTATCTGTTATATGAAGACAAGACAGCTGCAAATTGAAGATGTTTAAACAAAACAAGAAATAGGATGAAATTCAAGCCTCAAGTAATGTTATCTTCCATATCTAGTCTTGAAACAGTTCAGAGAAGGTATGTTCTTAAAAGCCTCTTTCAGGGAAGCTTCAGTGTTAGCTGTACATTGACTGTATCAAGCTCCATATATTATGAGTTAATATTTTAATCTTAACATATCATATTAAAGTTTCTCTGCATTTTAAATACCTATTGTATCTAATGTTCCTTTCTTACAGTTAGTTAAGGAATCTGCTGCCATCTAGTGAGCACATACATTATACTTTTAATTAAAAACATTTTACAGTGCCAAACTTAAGAAAAATAAGACCTAGAATTGGAATTCATTTCAGTCAACTCCTTATTAACCAGAGTAATGAGGTGCTGAGACAAACTGAAATGAAAACCCTTGGTAGCAGGCTACAAGCTGGGAAGAATTGTGAAGACATGTAACTGCACAGAGCCAAGCTGAAGTGAGCCTTCTGTTTTCCAGGCTAACAGTTCCAGCTATGGCTCACACAGAAGATGCTCCAAACCCTAAATCACTTTTGAAACTTCCCGCTGGACTTGCTCCAGCAGATCTCTACCTTTCTACTACCAAAGAGCCCAGAATTAGACACAGCATTCGAGATATCTACTCTTCCATCTACTCTGCTCTTATTTATTAGCTTACACACTGCCCCATGCAGTAGTACTCAACTTTATAGCTTCCGAAACTACAAAGTTACCTTGTTTTCAATAAACCATTAACATCACAAATGCATTATCACCAACAGCCTATTCACAAGGCTGAAATAACAAACAGAACCAACATGGCTTTGCGATGTTAAACAAAACCAAACAAAAAAAAAACCAAAACAAGAAACATACAAAGAAACCAACAGAAAACCTCAACTACTTTCCAGTTATCAACAGTATCACAGGTACTACAGTACCTATAAGAAATTATGAATTGAAACGAGAGTAGAGCACTGCAGGTAAACAAGTGACAGAAGATTTAGCAGCTCCTGCTTTTCAAAATGATGACAAATTTCAAAGGACTTCCAGCTTCCTAAACCATCAACTTATAATAATTCTGAAAGAAGGAAATGGAATAAAAATGTTAAACAGTCTGGTCAGTTGAAGTTAAACCCCTCCAGGACTTGTGGCCTTTAAAAGACAAACACCTCAAGTAATTGCAAAGGATGTTCCAAGATGCTGAATCTTAACGAAAAAGCCTTGCACCTGATATACACCACATCCCAGAAATAAGAGGATTTGGACTCTCCCTCCATCAGAGGAGTTCAGATCATTTGTAGCCCCATTTACCCTAAATCACTTTGTCAATCTGATAAGGAAGTAAGTAAAAAACATTCCCTAAATAGGGTGATTCCATTTGTTACTGTTACTCCACTAGATAAATCTAGCACTTCAACGAATGGAAACATTCTTCACAGTGGCTCTCAAACACCTTTGGTTCCCAGCCTAGAACCCACTAACTAGAAAGCCTCCTCCATCCTCCAGCAAACTTCACACCAAGAGTGGAGCTTACCACAAAGCCTGACAAAACATGCCACTTTTGACATCTAAAGTTTCCACTGTTGCAAACATACTTGCTGAAACAGCTAGAACCATTACCCATCTTTAAAGGTGAAATGGGCTTGACTTATAATACAGACTATTTAAAATGCTGACTGAAAAAAGCTAGCAAATTATTTACTTCATATTATGAATTGCCTGTGTAAATTGAGCATCCATGAGTGCTCATGCAAAAGTCATACTCAGAATTTCTTTAAGTATCAGCATCCTTTATAATTAGTTTTCCTGCAGATGCAGAGGTTTTCTGGCAAGGACTAACTTCTGTTAGACATATTTAGCCCTCTGAATACCAAGTGCAGAAGCAGTAAACAGATATAAAGGTGCATCTCTAAAGATTTATGCCTTTTTATTTAAATAATACTTCAAATTGAGACCTCACACTTTAGTTTTAGATGTTGGTAATACTCACAGAAAGAAATAACCATGGACATATACCCAAATATGAAGAGACTTCAACATCTGGAGGTACAAAGATGCTACAACACAGCTGTACATGCCCCTAGAATCACTCTTACTCTACTCTGAAATTCAGCTCACAACCCTGCTATATTGAGAAAATTCAGTTATTTGTATTCCGCTATGATGCTGCTTTCAGCTCCTTCTGGTTTATCAGCTGACTGACTTACCTTTCAGGTAGTAAAAAAAGGCTGTAAGTAAAATATTTACCTGTCAAGAAAGAGACACTAGCCTTGTGTTCTTGAACAAGATAATTGTCCTACCATCAAGTCTGTCTGAAGAATGAGACATGGTCAATGTTTTAAATGAACACAGAACTAACTGCTTCTCTCTAAAGAACCCTGCTGGTGAATTCTCAAGTCAGCACAAGCACTCACTGTACCATAAACCCTAGAATGATTTGAGAGGACTATGGATAATAGAACACCAGACTTATGACAGCAGATAAACTTGGACATAGATTTGCAAAGTTTCAGACACATGCCATTCCCGGCTAACATCAAAATTCCATGGGTAACTGCCAGTCTCCAACTGCTTTTCATGTAAAAGGCAACAATCAGGAAGTTAACAAGGTGGAAACAGTTACTACAAAAAGATGGAACACAAGTTAACCTACGAAAGGTAACAATGAAAAGGCAGATCACAGTTTTTAGTAGACCCAAGCTATATTTAGAAGCAATAATAAACCAGGCATCAGCTTCAATCATACTGGCATGACAAGATTTAATTGTTTCAATACTGCACAGCTAAACAGCAGTTTACTCCAAACAACTGAAAAAATGCAAAGAAAAAACAGCATACTGTATTTAACTCCAAATTTGCATCTTGCTGATACACTAAGAACAATACCTATGAGTAAAAAGCAACTTTGAATAAAGAACTTTTTCCAAAAAATCCCTTTAAAAAGTAATACTTCCAATAAACAGCTCTAAGACATGGAATTCAACTGTTGAAGGGATGAGCCTTTTCCTAGCCTCCTGCCCTCCCAAACTTAACCATTTCTTTCCCTCCCATCTACAGACCTAACACAATCTCAATCATGACACTAATTCCATCTCATATTCCCAGAAGACTGATTGCAATCCCCAAAATTATCTACACACCAGCTATTTTATCCTTTGACACACTTGTACACTTAACTCACACTTTGTAGTACTTCACTGCAGCAAGCAAGAAAAAACTCAAGTGGAAAATACACTTAGTCAAAGACTCTTGATCTGATTTCAGCTACACTGTACTAAAAAATAAATAAAATCAGTGAAGTCACATTACTAAACACAACAGTAAAATAAATGCACGAAGTCAGCCTTTACCATTGGGCCCCACATACACCAGCGGTGCTCTGGAAAATATCACAGTATTTTCAAGTAAACCTATAACACTTGGGCTACTAAGTATATTCAGTCTTTTGGATTTTTAACTATTCTAACTGATCCCCCTCAGTAATAAAGATCCCACTAAGTCGGAGCCCACTTCCAGACATATTCTCAGGGGTCCCTATTCCCATCAGCTACACAGGATGACCTAGGTAAGCATTGGAACTCAATTTCACAACTCTTCTATGTAAGAACAGGAAATAAAATCACTACTCTCTTAAGGGGAACTTGTATCAAGGAATGTGAAACAAATACACAGAAGTTCTCATTCTGAAACAAAATTTTGCCTTCACTCCTTTGAAATATCCCTACTTCATACCCAACACCTGCAAACAGGCATCAAGAACTGGAGCTGGTTTTCTCCTTCTCTAAATTTCTTACCAGAACAGAAGAGAAAACATTGAATATAAGCACTTTGTTTGCTCATGCACTTTTCTGTAATTTATCTTCATCTGATTTAATTGGGTTTTTTTTCCAAACTAGCTGTTAAGATACCTTAAGTAATAAATTGAACACATGCAGGTAAATTACATTGCTGAAGAAAGGAAAAACAGGATGAGAGCAATTAGCACCACGAAAGTAAATGTTAAAACCTTTTAATGATAAATCTATAGAAAGGCCTACTTAAAATATACAGCATGCTTCAAGAAAAACACACTACTTTTTTTACCCTAATGTTAGCTGTAAAGACTAAGACCATTTCAAACACATTTTGAAAACTCAACTTGGCAAAAGTTTGTGTAAAGGTTTTAATGATTCTGCTCATCACAAATGCTGACACCTTGAGTTCAAGAAGTTTCCAATGTTACTGATTCAGAAGAGAGCAGAGAGTAAAACTCTGACGCAATAATACCTTGTGACTAGGTAACAGAAGGTATATGAACTGAGATTTCTGAGAAGCTCCCAAGTTCCTAACAATGAAATGGACCAAGCAAAACCTCTCCCTCTTCTTCTAAAGTCAGAATTCCCTTTAAGTTGCTAACTGATGAAGATGCGCTTTTCTACATTTTGGTTCAACTCCTATGGCAGCCACACAGAGAGCTGAATATGGACTAAACTATTTTTAAGCAGTAACTTAGACGCCTATTACCATATTTCAATAGGAAATATTGCTGTGGCCATTTGAATTTCTAACCAGCAAATTTATTATATTTATCAGAATTTATGAAACTTAAACCAGCCCTTCTTTTAACAAAGCCAGTAACAATCCTTCCCCTTGATTTTAAATAGTGTCATCATTCTAAAGGAAACTGGTACTCCAGGTTCAATTTTTTAGCATTTACTTTAATAAACTATGTGGATGCTTGCTTTTTGCATAAAAAGAACATATTTTAATTACGTAGGTAAATTAGTATTACTTTTGCCACAACTTATTAAACATTTAACTTTATGCTAACACCTGTATGAAAAACTTGAATTCAGTACAAGAGCCAACAAAATCAGAGTCTAGGACAGAGAGAAATATAAACCATCTGAAATATTTAGCACCACTGAACAAATCACCTGAATCTGCACCCTCAGAGCAGAGGAGTTTCTTCTGTTCATAGCATGTATAAAAAAATTAATAGAAATATGAGATTTAAAGAATGGCCATAACACTAGCATGAAAAGTTTCCCATGCAAAAGGAATAAAGACAATAAGATGCCCAGTAAGACGCTCTCCCTAGGAAAGATACATGAAAATGAACATGCAGCATGTTCTATGACAGCATGGTTCTCTCTGCCTCTTATTCAAAATTACTTTCATTTTATTTATCTCATTATACTTCAAAATAGAGTTTAGGCTGTGGAAGTTGCTGCCACATGAACTGAAAAAGAAAGCTCACCAGAATTCCAGAGGAAAAACTGGATGTTTACTTTGGATAGTCATGCAAGCCTTAGGAGAAGCAATTAACAAGAACAGGTGCTGGCAAGGATATAAAGAGAAATCCTCCAAGGCAGAAAAAAACCTCTAACCAAGGGAAAACAGGGGTTTTTTTTCTTTAAGCAAGTTACTTGACAAAGAGCTTTTATTATATTTCTTAGACTTTCCTGACTGAAACAAGAGTCATTACTAAAGACAGAATATTACAACATATTTTCAAGCTTTAAAAAGAGTTTCTTTCCTTTTATAATATAAGAAGTTACCAAAAGGCAGTCTATTCAAAACAGGAAGCTTTCAGCCAACAGAATATCATAGAACATTCAGGCATGAAGAAAAAGCCTTTTAATATTCAAAGTACTATAGACCAGTTTTGTGGGAAAACAAATCTACACACATCAGTTATATTGTAATTTACAACAATATGAATAGCTACTTACCTACTACTAGCCCACACTCGGAACAGATCATATCACCTGCTCTGTAATCCTCTACTAAAATGGAATCTGGATGATTTGGGCAAGTCACTCTTGGAAGTACATCCAAGCTAAGAATAAAAAAATTAGAAGCATTCAGTACTTTTAATCAAGCAGGCTGCACATCCAAAAGTATAGGAGTTCCCTGCTAAAAAGAACACTTTAGTAATACAGAATTGACAGTCATTTGAATGACAGAATATTAACCTTAACACCTGAACTTCACCTTTTAAATGCTGTACCACTATATTTAACAACCAAGACTTCAAGTCGTCTTATTCTCCCAATATTTTGTGATGCATCCTTGTAACAAAACCACTTCAAATTAAAACATCGAAAAACTAATTAACAGACTTAATTAAGTGCAGTCTGACTCACAGTCTACCACTACATGAAGCTCCCCAAGAAGCTAACAGTGACTGCTTCATTGCAAATGAGTGTTCTCACTCCCTCTAACCAGATCAGTATTACTTACCACGTTCTCAATTCAGGAAGTAGTGCAAACACAACATACATGTTTAGAAAATACCTGGCTCTATCACTGGTTTAATATTTTCTGTATTTGAAGAAAACAGCTCATTTTAAATTAAGCTACTCTTTAATTGTTGTATCATAACAAAAGCAATCAGCTCATGAAGGGGACTATGAGACAACTGCTCTGCTAACAGGGATCTCTCACACTCACGCATCTTTAAGAATTACAGCAGATATACAAAAAACTTTCATTAAAGCATTAGCAATATTTAACACAACAGCTTTTAGTTACTCAGCAGGGTAATAACCAAATGTTTTAAAAGTAAATACCTCATTCAAGCTACTAGTGACTGTTCAGTAATTATGTTAAAATCAATCATTTCAAACCTGAATATTTACAATTGGTGCCCATATATTCATCAAAACCATTCTGCTCAAGCTAAAAAGCAGAAGGCACAGAAGGGGACCACAAAGAATTTGTCATGAGCACCCACCAACCT
This sequence comes from Psittacus erithacus, assembly GCA_009867235.2. Taxonomy (NCBI): domain Eukaryota; kingdom Metazoa; phylum Chordata; class Aves; order Psittaciformes; family Psittacidae; genus Psittacus; species Psittacus erithacus. Next base: position 94,722 of record WYDI02077103.1, read on the forward strand.
CAACCTGATTACGCCAAAATATAACTTCTAATCCTTTCAATTACAGAAAATATCCTATCTATCTGAGTTCTCCCCTCCCCACCAGTCCATTATTTCAGTCTAATCTATACATTCCATCTAAATTTTTACTCTTTAGGTATTTCTGACAAGTCAAAAGCATAAAATCATGCCATTTTAATCCAGTAACTGTTCAGAAAGACTTGAAAGGAAAATTGAAAATCAACATCACTATTAATATTAAAGCCTCCAGAAAGAACACATATAGATCTTCAGATGTAAATTACATCCAAATACTACACAGAAGCTCTTTAAACTACTTTCCTTCTTACTATTCCCACCAGTAGTTTCATGACAAGAAAACAGTTGACAAAGCGTGCACTATCATCTGACATCTGGCTTTAACCCAAAGGCTAGTGACACACTAAGCAAAAGAAAACAAATCCAGAAGCCTGGAAAAAATACTAATAGTGTTTGGGTTTAGACATTACCTTCACAAAACATTCTGAAAATTAGTCTTCCTATCCCAATTTTAACTCATTTATCTAGATATATATACTGTACTTCTGATAACATACAGGTTCGAAACACTAAAGGAAAAGGAAAGCAATATACTTAAGTATATTATACTTAGTACAGTATACTAAAGGAAAATGCATGGCACGTGTGTAAATGTCTGTCTCAGCAAATAGCTCCCGCGTTGTAATAAGACTAGCAGGAAGCACTCCCTAGATGCCAGGACGGGTTCAGCAAGAGTCGCAGAAGCACTCCACAGCTCCGCTCCATGGACCTCCCTTCATTCCTGGCTTTAAAGAAAACCTCGATGCATCTTCAGGGGAAAAGACCGATACCCAAACTCAACAGGTCTGGCCACTGCCTAGTGCCGGTATGGATTTAGGGTGGGAGCCTAAAAGTTGTTTTTAGGACCAGATAACCTGGAGCCAAACCAGAAAGCAGCAGCAGGGGCTCAGAGGCAGCGCTGAGCGTGAGCGACACCGGAGGCTCCGCGCCCAGTGTCCACCCGGCCTGCGGAGAAAGACACTCGATCTTCGGCATTACGGCACATCACCAGCCCAGCCGAGCTGGGAGCAACCCGCGCTCCGCTTGGCCCTACAGAATAAAGGGCTGGATCACTAGCGAGGGTAATATCGAGGAGCCCGGAACCACGCCAGGACTCACCACGACGCGCCCCCCAAAACGCTCACTTCCCCTCAGAGTGCTGCCGATTACTAACGCCACGAAGCCGCAAATCGGCGGGCTCAGCCCCGGCGTTCCCCACCTCCCGCCGCGCTCGACCTAGCCCACACGGAGCAACCCAGAGAGGCCTAGCCCTCCACGGCCCTGCAGCCACCCCGGGAGCCGCGCATTGGGCGGCCCGACACACGGGAAACCGGCTGCGCCACGAACCGAGAGCACTGAGCTACAGACCCCGTTCCCTCCCCGGATAGCAGAAGGGGCAAAGCGACCATTTCCTCTCCTGTTCTCTGTTCAGGGAGAGATGGAGGCCTTCCCCTCCCCCCCCGGGCGGCGGAGCCGGCCTGCCCTACCGGCTTGTAGATGCCATGTTGCCGCCGTTCTGCCACAGAGCCGAACGGAAGTCAAGCAGCGCCGCAAGGGGGCCACTTATATAAGGACAGAGGAGGGGCGGGGCCTGCCCCGCTCGCTACGGGTGCTGCGAAGGGGCGCTCCCGACGGCAAAGTATGCGGGGTGGTGGTTGTGGGTTTGGGGTGGCACTCTGGATTTTACCGATCAAACAAGCCCGGCTCAAACGCCCATATGCAAGATCAGAGGCTCCAGTTTACACCGTTGCGCCCCAAGGAACTAGCCGTATGCAAGATCAGTCTGTACAGCTATCAACAACAAGAGATTTTCAAGCCCAAGCTGTAAAACAGCAGTCAAAAACCTTATCCCTTTGGCATGAGCCCCTCCTCACTGACAAAGAGGGATGACTAGGGCAGGAAATGGAAACTGGCGTTACTTCAATGCTTTAAAGTGATCAGTATTGAAGTCTGAACGGTTGTAAACTGGCTATTACACAGATACAAAGGGCTGCTCATGCCACATAAGACCATGTCTGCACTATACAAGTATATTTTTCAGTTTGCTAGCTTGGAGAAAAAAATTCAATGGGGTTGAGAAGTTCTCTTAATACTTGTTAATACTGAGTTAAATTAATTATCACACAACTTCCAAACACTTTTCTGTTGACTGAAATGCTGTGTGCTAGTTTGAAATGAGCTAGTTGGAGCTTGACAACACATTCCTTAGATTTAATACATACCTTTTGGAATAAAAGAAAGCTGAACTATTAGAAGATCTAGATGATACAAATTTAAAGCACCGCTTTCTCCATTTGCAATGACCTTTTTCATACATTCTCAACAAACTCCAAAGAAGATAATGAAAGGAAAATCACTGTAGCAGTCAATGTGAATACAGCATGTATGAAGCTCCCCATAAACTCTGAAAAGTGTATGCAGCTGCATCTGCAGCAGATGTGCCTCATCAGCATGGGCAGTCACAGAATCATAGAATAGTTAGGGTTGGAAAGGACCTTAAGATCATCTAGTTCCAACCCCCCCTGCCATGGGCAGGGATACCTCCCACTAAACCCACCAAGCTTTCCAGGTTTGTCCTGACTCCTCGCAGAATCTGTTCTATGCAAAAGATCATCTGCCAATGGCTGTCAACATCGGGTCCCTCCTGACCGTATTCTCATTAACTAGAACCAAGAGTTGAATTTCCACCAGAGCAAGACAATCACTTTCAGAAATGTTGCACGAAATACAACAGATCATATCTCAGCATTTCTTTATTCCCTGTCTGCAGCAACTTTTCAAACACTTGCCCAAAAGCAGCAGGGAAAAAGCAGTTGGTGGGGCAGATGTTAACATCTCTGTCAACAACGGATCATTTTAATAACTTACAGAAAGCTCACCCAGCTTTCCCATCACAGTAGTTGCAACAATTATCCTATTGTGAAACTTAGTTGGTCATTCTGGAGTTTCTTTTACTTGCACACAAAGTATCTCATGCTAGCTATGGTCAGTAATAAAAAAGGGGAATTGCAATTCTTACATTGCTAATATTACCAGCATCATTTCAATGGGATATTTAGATGCCTTTGCAAGCACAATGAACAGTACATTAATGAAAACAAGTCACTGGCTCTTACTTGTATCTCTAAAGGTCCTTTGTTGATTTAGGCAATAGTTCTTTTGCTAAAATAGCAGATGTCAGTCAAATGCCTTGAAGGAGCAAATGAAGGAAACAAGAAGCAGCCAGAGTAGCTGAATTATGCTTGGTATGTTAAATCATTCCTGTGCTGCATCTTATGGGTTCAGACATCTGATAAAACAAAAAGATTACTTCATTACCGCATCTGGACAAGATAGGAAGAAAGAAATTTAAACTACTAAAGTCTAATACAATGGGTCCTGTAATGTGAGGGCTGTGGTTCAGCTGAGCCCTACACAGCCCCTGGTGGGATGGGAGGAGAATATGAAGAGCGAAAGTGAGAAAAACTCATGGGTTAAGATAAAAAGTTTATTTGTTAAAAATAAATATTAATAATTTTAAAAAATTTAAGGAAAAGAGGGGGAAAAAAATCAGAGGGGAAAATAAACCCCAAGACAGACAAGTGTTGCAAATGACAATTGCTCACCACTAATCAATGATGCTCAGCCTGTCCCTGAGCAGTTAGGCCCTCTGCCAACCTCCTCCCAGTTTTATTTCTGAGCATGAAGTCATATGGCATGGAATATCAGCTAGCCCAACTTTTTGTGCACCCCCAACCTACTTACTGTCAGGGCAGCCTGCGGGGCAAAAAACACCTGGACACTGTGTAAGCACTGCTCAGCAGTAACTAAAATACAGGTGTTACCAACACTGTTTTCGGCACAAATGCAAATCACAGCCCTGTACCAGCTACTATGAAGAAAATTCACTCTATCCTGGTTAAAACCAGCACACACAAGTAAGGCTCTGCACTTATATTATCTTTACATGTGTGTCCCAACTCAAATCAGGTGTTTTAGCAGGTAATTTATTATCATACTAATGAGATACTTGAAACAGTCAAACACAAAAATGGAAAAATTACTTTGCTATAGTTCGCTTGATTTCCTCTTCAGCCCTGCATATCCTTTTTTTTCATGCATATTATAGACCGATCCTTCACAGGGTGTCCTATTTGCCAATGAGAGTAATATAAGTGTGTTACATAATCTTTTGGAAGCAGTGATGTGCATTTTCTTGCTCTCATGAGACTCCGCTGGAGTACTGTGTTCAGCTCTGGGGCTCCCAACTTAAGAAGGACATGGACCTGCTCAAGCAAGTCCAGAGGAAGCCATAAAGATGCTGCAAGGGCTGGAGCACCTCTCTTGTGAAGACAGGCTGACAGAGCTGGGTTTATTCAGCCTGAAGAACAGAAAGCTCCAGAGGGAGCTTAGAGCAGCTCCCAGTGCTTAAAAAGGGTCTACAAGAAATCTAGAGAGGGACTTTTGACAAAGACCTGTAGGGACAAGACAAGGGGGAATGGCTTTAAACTGCCAGAGGGGAGATTTAGATTAGACATTAGGCAGAAGTTCTTCCCTGTGAGGGTGGTGAGGTGCTGGCACAGGCTGCCCAGAGAAGCTGTGGCTGCCCCATCCCTAGCATTGTTCCAAGACCAGGTTGGACACAGGGGCTTGGAGCAACCTGCTCTAGTGTGAGGTGTCCCTGCCTGCAGCAGGGGGTTGGAACTGGATGAGCTTTAAGGTCTCTTCAACCCAAACCATTCTGTGATTCTATGATTTATTTCTTTAACAGAGTATGGAAACATTGTAAAGAGAGGTGAATGGAAGAACCCTTAATACCCGACTATTGTGAGGCCAGAGTTATGTATTTGCACAAATTCTGACAAGCCAGCTATCTCAGCGACATCTTAGACTGCAGGAATAGGGCTTTAAAAATACTTCAGAGATTTGTGCTCTGTAGCTGTCATCTTCAAAAGCATGATGCAATGATCTTTAAAACTTTCTGTATACAACAATGATGAAAACAGCATTACTTGTATAAGCCTTAATTGGCATTGTGAAGTACCTGTTTCAAGGACAAGAAACCAAAATTAAAGTATTTTATTATTTTATGTCATTTCAGAGGCTTAAGAAATTAGAATTTATTTATTTGCAGAATCATACAAGCAGTTCACAGCAGCCTGTGGTTTTATGCTAGAAAAAAATGGTTTGCTTTCATAACAATTTACTTCTCAACTAAAGCAGCATTTTCCTTTTCCAAATTCTCCTGCAGTTCAACACTGTTGCACTGCCTTCTTGGTTCCTGCAACAGCATAGCTCCCCAGTGCAACTTACAGAAATGGATTATAAAATAGAGTTCAGATTTCACAGAAATTTAGTATCTTAAAAAATAAATAGTTCCTCCAGGAATTTAATGTAGGAATTTCCACATGAAATTCATGCTGAAATCTCAGTTATTTTAATTACTAAATTGATGATTCTTCTAAACAAAGACTACATACCACCTTAACAATACCAGCCAATCATCCTTTGGTGACATTTGGGGCATGGCACTGTAAGACAGCTACAAAACTGCAGAATTCCAAGCTACTGGACTCCCAAAAGCCCAAGAGCAAGAAGCACTAATGAAAAAGCCTGGCAGCTGTTCTCACAATCCAGTTTCTATAATTTTTTTTAGGCCACAGTCACAGTCTGATGGAATTCAGTTAAGATTCCAGCTGTGTGATTATCGAATGAGTCAAATATGTGCAGAACTAGTTACTGAATTTGTTGAGGCTTTCCACAGTAAGGCCTGTGGGAAGAACATAGAAACCACACAGAGAACAATGCAAGCAGCCTTAAAAGGTTACCTACCTGGATTGCTTCTGCTCCCACACATTAAAAGATCACAGACAGAACTGAAAAAGGATGCAACTAGAAAAGAATACTCCATATTGATCTCTCTTGAAACAGTCCTTTATCAACTGAGGTTGAAAAAAAGTTAGCTGAGCTCCATAGCACAGTATTAGGCCCATCTCCATGGTTCCCCCAGATCTATAGAGTTTTATGTCAGCTTGGTGTAAAGTCACCAATGTTGTAAAAAAAGAATGAAGATAAGTCTCCTATTTCACTTTGTAGATTTATCCATGTAATAATTAAACAAACAGGCAGAAATTTGTGATTAGAATTTCTGTTCTGGATGCCACTTGTATAAATTCATTAAGGACTGACTACTTTCAGAACAGCACACACAACTGTGGGAAAATGAAATAGTAATTATGCAACTTAGCACTTTCCAATCTTGCTTATAGTGTAAACACTGAATTGATTTAACTCAGTCACTTTATTTAAACTGAGGCAATTTGTGCATGGACAAGGTAGGTAGGTGAGTATGTAGAAAGTCAGCACAATTATCTAATATGGGGCATATCTTGATTTTTGTCCACTGCAGGCTATTGGGTTTCACTAACTACTATTTTTAAGGCTCAACCCTATTTCCTATACTATCTCCTACCAAAAACACCTCCCACTTTTTTTCTCTTCAGTTTTAAAATACCTGTAGCATCTATTTATTTTACACAGAGTTTTACCAAAAGACAAAAATTCATAGAAAAAGTGATTTGCATAGATTTTCTTTTCAGGAAAAAAGGCAAATTCTTTTGAAAAGACTGAAAATAACCTCTGGCTGCATCACACATTTCAGTAAATCATTAACTCCTCAGCAGGTGGCAGCACAAAGTTATTTACAATGTTAGTAATTCTGTGCTGTATTAAGTCATTTGTTCTTAAATTTGTAATAAAACTCCTACTATTAGATAATTATACCAGATGGAAGAGTTAGTGAGAAAAATCAGGCTGTCTGTTTATTCCAGTTCTTCAGAATCACTTCAGCTGCATCCAGTGTGCTGTCTTTCTGCAAAACAAGGAATATCACTATTACTGCAACTATGGAGTTCTTGAAAAGAGAGTAACAGTCATGGTTAAGTCATCCCGAATCAGTATTTGGCAGTTCCACTTGCATCCTGTAAGTTTCTGTCAGTCAGTTCTTCATTAACAGTTATAGTTACAAATTTTGACTACATAAAGAATTCAATGCTGACTCCTGGCAAATATTTGTTAGGTTTATTTAAAATATAACATTTTCTCAGCATTCATATTATCAAATGTAATGAAAGCAATACTTCTTATATAAATGCCTGGCATACATGCAGTGATGTACTTGGCAGCTCTATATTGGAGACACACTAGCATAGTTTCCAAATCTTTATGTGAACAGTCGGGAGTTTTAAATCTCCATGCAACAACGTTATGCTGTGAAATACTCAAACATAATCCCCCTAAATATGGGTATTCTATCCACTAGCCAGTTGTGTGGCTTGCCTACAACCTGGTGAGTCATACAAGTAGTCTTGTATGATTAGTGCTGTTCACATTCACAACCAGCAAGTTTCATCCTGGTTGTTAATGGCTTGGTTTTTATCATGGTCTTTATACTGCATCAAAAGAGCTGGATAACACAAGCAGTAACTCCCCTTCATTACTGGATCAAGCTAAGGCTCTGGTCTTTGTACTAGAACAGTTAAAGACTTGCACATGTTCCATTATGCTGACTCTGTCACAGAACCGTCAGGAAACATCTTAAGGCTGCAGGTTTATCAAAGTTTCTGTACCTGTCCCCATAGTCTTCCAGTGTTTTCAAGAACAGATTCAACAGGAGGAAGACAGAGCCTTGGGCAACATGGTCTAATGTGAGGAGTCCCTACCCATGCAGGGGGGTTGGAACTAGATGATCTTAAGGTCCTTTCCAACCCAAACCATTCTATGATTCTAAGAATATGTGAAAAGGAAGTGCTCACAAAGTGCTCACAAAAAGTCAGCCAATCCACAAAAAACATATAAAATAACTTCCTGAGTCTTTGTTTTCTTATGTAATTTGGAGCTCATGTGAAACACTGTACTTTTTCAGGCAAGTAAGTTAAACTTGCAGGTGACCACTGTTTTTGTGGTTGGAAACTGAATGGGTGTCTGTTCTGGATTACAGAATTCACCTTAATTGATAGTGTACCAGTGTAACTCATTTTCACTGTCACCAATGGCCAAGAACATTTTTAAAAACCAGAGGAAGCTAAAAAAGGCCTTCTCACCAGCTGTTTTCTGTCAACTGCCCTTCTTAGCCTTGCCACCCGCAGTGACGATTTAAAGTCATTCAGCAAAAAGACAGTTGAAGCTACTTGTGCTGAATTTTACACCCAGCTAGCTTTCTGTTCCTAAAGCCATCCAAGTCAGGAGATCCTGTGCAAAATGTAACAGTCTGTTGCAGCTTTCAGTACTGCACTGATTTTTAGGAGTCTTAAGTCTTTCCAGGACACATATTTACCTTAATGAAGCAAAACCGTATGTATTTTTCAAACTGCCTTTTTGTTTCAGGACCACAGAATGCTGAAAGAGGAATCGCTGAGAGCTTCTGAAACATAAACCAGAAATATTATTCGCTTACAGATGTGTATATAAATAAAAATATCTGGTTTGAGCATGATTTTACTATTCTATTTCTAGAACTCTCCCTCTAGACAAGGTTTGGTCTTACATGCACTAGCTAGGTTTAACTGAATTCAAATCACTTTTCTCAGGCAAACCATTTTGAAGGTACTTCTGTACCACTAATATTTAAGCATGCTGAAAGAAAAGTGCTGGGACATAATACAATCTACAGGGTACATTTTCTGCATATTTAGTAATATTTTAGCAACATCATGATCAGCAGGTACTATAAACACCAAATGGAATGTCTCTACTACATTGTTTAGTAAATATAGTTGCACTGCTCTTACATTAAATGGAAAAGCATTTCTAAAACTAAGGTAGGACTAAGACACCTTACCTTAGATGTAATCATCCATTTGACAAATTTATAATCATAAGCTTGTTTCACATCTACATCAGAGAGATCCACATCTAAAACAAAATTAAAACAAACGTGTTGTAAGATTTCCTAGACTCTACTCAGAAGGCATTCATTAACAACACTTTATTATAGTTAATACTTAAGAACAAAGAGGCATGCTTTTATGTTAAATTAAAATAGGCCAACAGATTGAGCCTTTCCACTCTGATCTGAGCACTTGCTTTCTATTCAAAGCAAACTCAGACACATAGCTTGGATGAAAGCCATGCAGTACTCCAAATCCTCTTCAAGTCTGGGTAATTGAGGGATCAGGACTGTGGAGGGTACTGAAGACTGTATTTATTGGATGGGGAGCAATAATCACCGCAACTGCTGTTTTGACATATGTGAAACTGGGGTATCTAAAACTTCCTGACATATGGTAGCACTGCAAGATCCAGTTGTGTTTAAACACTCCTGTGTGAATCACAAGTACCATTAGGACCAGTTAGTGAAAGATGTGGAAATAGAAAATGTTTCCCTGTGGGAATTCTTCCTCAAATTCCTTCATATTTTTTAATAATCATAGACCTTTTTAACATAGATTTTTTATACACCTCCTTTATCCTCCCTAGAACCTTGCCAAAGCTTTGCAAAACATGGACAGTAATCAGGATCACAAAGACTTTGCTAAAGCTTTTAAAATCTGCCTCCCAGGTTAAGGTAAAACAGAAAAATTGAATCCAAGTTAACACTTCTGACAATGTTATGCAAACATGAAATGAGAATATAGCTTAAAATGAAAGCTGCATTGTCAGATTAACTAAAATATTCACTTTCCACACCCTTTTTAATAAACTTTATACTAACTCAATGTAGAAACATCAACAATCATAAAGTATCCTCCATCTGGAACAACAGGCTTTAGTCCAGCGTCTTGAAGTAGCTGAGCCATCCGATCACGCTTGCTTTCCAGCTCTCGAGACAGTGAGTAAAAATAGCAGTCTGGGTCATCCATGCGTTTATAGTCTATCCAAAATGCTTGTGCCAAAGCCTCCTGGAAAGATAGTCAATGTTCAAAGTACTCATGGATACTCAGGAAATACACAGACACATACCTTCTACTGAAATCACACGGTTTTTTCGTAGATCCAGGTCCTTATTAAGCAAATCACCATATACAAATTACACAGCCACATCCAAGCATGTAATTTGTTTGTTACTTTGTGCTGTGGTAACACCCAAAGCACCAAATCATTCACTAGGTGCTAATCACAGACAGAATCACAGTCCTTAACATGAGGATTTATAATCTGAACGGAAGCGAAGTTTAAGTTATTGATAAGAACATAAGATAGAATACTACAAACTAGTAGATAGAGCTAATGCTCAGTAAAACAAGCCCATATTGCAACAACTTTTATTTGTATTTGCCGACTTTTTGTGTTATTTGTGATGTTATTTTTTCAATCAAATGTCTGGTGGGCTGATAAATGTGTCTGCTCTTCTTGCACCTCAGGAGATACATTTTGACAACTAAAAATTCACTGTTGTGATTATTGTTCTATTACAGTGAGACCTACAATTTGCTACACCAGAAAATGACCTCCTCTGCCCCTTATGTACCTACCTGTAAAGGAGTTGGGCAAGTATACAGCGTATTTTGGTGAACAACTTGCAAATGCTTAATCAGGTTCTGGGGGCCAATAGACCAACCAAGCTAAGGGAAGAAAGCATGCACCTGTTATACTTACAGCAGTGGTACTACTAAAACTTAGCAAAGAATTCAAATCAGGCAGTGTCTCAAGTTTTCCTGTTTAGGAATTGATAGTGAATTGGTTTTGATAAAGAATTAACAGCTGGTTTACATGAAATTTGCTGAATGATGTCTTTAAAAAATTCCTTGATTTAAGACAGAAGTATAATTTCACTTGTGTCTCTCTCTCATAGGGCACTGATCAACTTTTCACTCTTCATATAGAAAGTGTTAGAAATCAAACTGAGCATTTATTAGGGATCTTATTCCTAATTGGTTTTGAATTTTTACATCTCATAAGCTCCTGTGTCAAAGGAGCATAAAACAAAAGCTCACTACTGGATCAGCTATGTCATGGTTCAGTTTGAACACAGGTGATGAAGAAGAAAGATTTTAGTTTCCAAACAAATATTTTTATTTACTTTCTGATATGTATTTTAAAGTCAAGCAAAATATTACCATTAGATATTTTACAGAAATACGAGCCATTCCAAAACATACCATTCCCACAACCTGGAAATGGTCACCACAAAACTGAAAAGTTACAATACAATAATATCCATGTTTTTCCCCTGAATCTTGACTGGTTTTGAACAAATCATACGGTGTTCATTTTTTGCTTAGTATTGCTTTCTCAGAAGACCTTATTAATTGAGAGACAAGAAGAGAATTAAAACATGAGTGTTGAAGATAGGTAATTACTCCAACTGAATGATAACTTCATGTTTTGGAGACACAGAGATTTGCCAGAAGCTTTCAAAACACAGGTCATAAAAACAGAGGCTTTTTTAGTGTAATAAATGCATTGTTACTTATAGAACTGAACTCTTACATTGATTCTTACCTTCCAGCCAGTTACACTATATGTTTTTCCAGCACTTCCTATAGTTATTGTTCTTTCCCACATACCTGGCAAGGTAGCTGTATATAAAATAAAATTAATTGGGTGCAGATGCACTCACATATTCCACGTAGTTATAAATCTGTACTGCCCCTAACTCAGAGCTGTATGTTGATATCACTCCATCATATTAAGCAAGCAATGAGAATATTCTAAAATTATAGCAACTGTAGCAAATGAGAAAAAATTTATAAGCCAGTGCTTTTTGCCATGAAAAGAAGGTAAGGATTAATGACAGAAGAATGAAGAGGCAGAAAATGAGAGGCACAATTTGTGAAATCTATGTGTTAGTTATCCTCAGCCAAGATGTGTAATTATTCATAAGAAAGACACAATCTGAGAAGTGACTACCCATTCATCTCCAGACAGCATTATTTCTGATGCCTGAGAACAGCCCCAAATACAACATTAACTCAGGCACTGCAAGCCGTTTTGACACAACTGTCCTAGTCAGTGTCACTGGCTGTTCCAGACATCAGAAAAACAAAAAGATTACTAAAGACTTCTAACCCAGAAAAAACTATAAGAATAGGACAACTAGCAGAGTGAGTCAATAAATTATGGTTTATTATATAATTTGACAATAGCAGCTAGGTAAGGATGTCTGCATGGATTAAGGGATGCATGTAGGCCTATCTCTGCATCTAGCAGGAGACCAAAATTTCTTGTTTCCTTTCCAAGGAGATGACAGAGCAAAGGTCCTTTCCTGTACTTGGCAATTTTTTTTCTGTACACTGCTTCAGGTGAGCTCCCTTTGGACTCTCTAAATAAATTCATTTTGAACAGAAACATATAAATCAAGACACATTTATAAGTCTGAGACACAAAGTTAGACAAGGTCATACCACTACTGCAACTGCAGTGGTCAACAACATCCATGTCTACCTCATTTGCACAGTAGAACCACTACCAGTGAATCTGTTGTTACAACATCATTCTACAACCATTTATAAGACTTCACCAAAAAATCAGCACCTATTTTAATGTGTTGGTTTCCTTTATACACCAGCCATTCATACACCTCATCACTGATGCAGAGGGTATCATGTTTAATACAAAGATCAGCTATTACTTGAAGTTCTTCCATGGTAAACACCTGGGACACAAGAAAGTAAAGGACAATGCATTAATCATTGTACATAAGGCATACACTGAAATTACAGTAGTGTTAAAGCAGGACTCTTACCTTGCCTATAGGGTTGTGCGGGGTATTCAGAATAATTGCTTTTGTTTTGGAATTAAATTTATTTGCAAGTTCAACAGGATCTAAGACCCAATCAGCACTAGATGCAGAGTTTCCATTATTTTTCTAATTAAAAAAAAATAATATATAATTATGCATTACATTAATACAATGTATTACAGCCTAACAAAGATGCCCAAATTATCACCTTCAGACACTTTTATAACTATATCTGACAACGTATCCAATCTATCCTGGGAGAAGGCACTTCTAGGAACAGGCAGGAAGGCCAAAAGCAAGGTAAATTATTCTGACAGTGGCTGTCCTCTCCTGGCTACTGTGTGTCTTAAAGCCTCCCCAGGAACTGGTTTCCAGGATCTGGTTGCACACATGCTGATTATAATGAAGCGCAATGCAGGAAGCCCAGTCACATGACGGAAGAGTTTATGGCCTTCCCTGACACTAGAACAAGTGGCTTGGCTGGAAAGACTCATCACCACTGGAGAGATATTCAAGGCCTTTTCCTCCTCTTTTTCCATACGAAAATGGCCAAACAGTTAGGAATCTGCTACAGCAATCTAGCTCATTTTAATGTAATTGGATGCTATGAAAAACTATACAGAAAAGCACCACCTAGGTCTTCATCAAACTGTATTGATTATGGATGAGAAACTATATGATAAGTAATACTTAAAAAGCTACTCACGTATCTCAGAGGGATAAAAACAGGCTTTGCACCTGCCATCTTTACCATTGGTTCATAACAGTCATAAAATGGCTCTATTATTATTACCTGAAATGACAATCATCAGTATCAGAAACAGATAATTTACCGTGCATGATACCATCACATTTCCAGCTTTACTTTGGTGGTATAACTTGATAATGTTGCTGGCACTCCATCCTGATCTAACATTGCAAAATATTTTACAGCAAGATTTCCAAGTATCTAGAAATCTCAAAAGAAAATTTTCTGGTAGAAAAAGAGGACCAATTCAAGGAAAATTGCATTGAGGCTAGATAACAGGAAACCAAACAAACAAAAAAGAAAACAAATGCTAATGTCAGAGAACTTAGAGATGAATCATCACAGCTAGTACAGTAAATAAACAAATTTTTGTTAATGGACATTCCTGCTTTTCTGCTATCTATGCTGCTATGCAATGGTCCTAAATAGAATTTGATACATATTGATTACTCAAACACCAACAATGCTTTGTGCCACCATTAGTCTGTTGTTTCAGACAACATCCCACAGGTTTTCTCACATCAGAAATCAGCGTGTGTTACGTCACGTAACAGTAAAAAGAAACTGCTACAGGTACCCTAAGTATGAAAGAAAGGGATTTTTAAGTTGGTGAATGATAGGAAGGCATCCAAAGGATAGTCTTCTGATCACAACTTCAGAAACTGTAAATCAGAGGTACAACTGTAACAAACCACATTAATAGAGATCAGAAAGAAGCCCCAACATTACCTTATATTTAAAAGTGAACAAATAAAAAGCAGGCAAATTCTCATTTCAGTGAGTATACCTGAATATTTCCAATAAAAACTTACTTCATCTCCCTCTTCAATTAATGCCTGTATTGTACTAAAGAGAGATCCATAAGCTCCCACGGTCACCAAGATATCTGTGAGAGGATCAACCTTCCTGCCACAAACTCTCTCGTACACTTGAGACAAGGCTTTCACCAGTGACGGATGTCCCTGTTCAAAGCAAATAAATCCAGCTGATGACTGTGTTCCTAACAATGCACACAGCCCATGTTTGGGTTTTTCTTTTTTAACATGTATATCAAAATAATACATTTTAAAATAGAAAAAATGAGATGAACCCTCAGCGTTAATAGCTTTTAACAGCATGGTTTAAAGTTTTTGTGCATTACAGAAGAAAAGTAGTTTCAATTTATTCGTTATCTACTAGGAAATTCTCCTTGTTTTGCTTTTAAATTTCTATCTTTTTATCACATCTCAGGATAGCTTCAGGGAGCTTATAGGAGACAAAAGACGGGAGGAGAGAAGGGAATACTCTGACACCAATTCATCTTCAGCTCCTTTAGAGTATCTTTCATACCTGCCCATATTTCTGTCAGAAGCTTCTTCTGTTTCCTTCCCCACCTTTCAACTAAAAAAATATTTGGTGCAAGGGGAATCTTTTTTATCTCTTTATATACTGCCAATAAACAGCACTTGTGATCAGAATGACGATTCATATAGTCATATCCCAAATCTCAGAGCACCATTCACCATTTGTGTCCCCTACATGGCACTTAACATACTCTTCTCAAAATGCGCAAGGAACAAAAACATGCAACAAAAATCATATACAATATGATATAAGATGGCATAATTCTGTTTCCTCAGAAAAACTACAGGAAAATCTTTTTTCTTTTTAGACGCTTGGTAGAAACAGAAAACAGCTCTTAGAGAAAATGCAACTATGCAAAGAAATCCTTCTCTAAAATATTGAGGGTTGTACCTCTACACACAAGACATACACCACAAACCCTTCTGTAAACAGAAACATTACTATAAATTAAGGCTTACAAGTCATTGTTGATTCAAATGACAGCCATTGCTTGCCATGTGTGTCAGCTACACAGGAATGCTGCACCACCCAAGTCACATTAGGCCGCTCTACAAGCCATAGCCCTACTGTCAATGAGAGGTCCAAGCGCTGTGGAGAGCTACGACAATGTCTCAGTTATCAAATGGATGTGCATCATTCCTACTCATCCCTCCCATATTTACCACCCAAAACCTTGTGAGTGCATAAGTTTGCAGAGGAAGTGCACTGACTGGAGATAGAAATATTGGTAAAAATTCCTCTTTAATTACTATCTACAGTATAATATATCTGCAAACATTCATAATTATCACAGAAATTATTAAACTATTTGGAAATGAAGAACAAACTGATGGAAGTAAATATTGAATAATTGCTTGCATTGGGAAAATTATATTTATGCTTGATTTGCAAATTGCTTTAGAGAATCACTCTCTAAATATTTGTCAGAAGGCAGACTGTAGCCCATTCTCTCTGTAACCTTTCCCCCTATGTCAAGGCTGCTCCAAAACCTTTCCTGTCTGGTAAGCAAAGGCTTTTCAGGTACCTTATTATGGGTGATGAACGTACTAATGCTTAGCCTGTAAGTTTACTAAATCCCAGCCATCTTTTGTGTGTCTGACATAAAAATAATTGCTTTATACTTTTAAGTTTATACAGAGAGAGGTTTATATAGTTACATATATACATATATATAGTACATCCAGAGACTCTTTACACATAGGTAAATGTGACTAAACAAAAATGATTCAAAGAGGGATGGAGGAATGAAACAACAATGACTGGGGATTTTTTGTTTTCTTTCTGTTCTTGCCAGGGCCCTGACCAGCTTTACCTGGCTGTCTACCCAGAGCTATGTCCCTGGTCCAGGGGCTGTATTTAAATGCTATGCAGTAGGGTTGCTGATCTGCAGTTCAGTTATAGCCATGACAGTACCTGGCCATAGACTCTGTTGAACCTGTGTCTTGACCTTAGACCTGCCGTGTCATCCTGGACGTGCCCAGTGATCACTGGGTTATGTCTAACTGTGGTTAGCATTACTGGGCCTGACCTGTGGATTGACATTCTGGCTTCACCTAAGGCCCACCTCACCATGACAGTCTTGGCTGGTGATCTGTGCTGACCTCAGCCACAGCCTCTGGGCTTGCCCAGGAACTGAGCTTGGGCCCTGGCTGGTGAGGTCTTCACACTGCTCACTGTGAGAGCTTATCCTTTAGGGAGCTGCTGGCTACTGCTTCTCCATATATATATATATAAAATACATATAATGACATATAATGACAGTTATAACGCATGCAGTTTCTCAGAGAGTAGGCAAAAAGTTATGCTGGAATACATATACAATGATGCCACAACAACCAAAACAACTGCTGGCCTACCAGTCTATACAATATTTCTCTATTACAACTGCATAACAGGATCATCTAGAAAAATATTAGATGCACTCCTTAGGGTCTTGTACTAATCCTAGGACATGATTTTCAACTGGGCAATATACTTTGTCTATACCACAAAATAAAAGAAAAACAAACCAAACAAGGAAGTGGTCATACGGAAACAGTAATAGCCCACTTGAATATCCTGTGTTGGAAATGACAAATGCCACACACACTCAGCTCAAGACAAAGGCTACCAGCCAACTTACAGAATAGTTAGTGATTATCTTCCAGGGGCAAAAACTTACTGGGCCCATCACTTCTTAATCCCCACTGAAATCTACTAAATGTTACAGATTAACCTTTTCTTCATCCCAGAGGCACTGTCTTGAGAGGTATCAAGTACTTCTTTCTCTTTCTACCATTATCCCATCTGATTCATATTTACACTGACCAAAATCAGAGGTAAAGGTATAATATACACTCTCTAAACTGTAATCTGACTCTTCAAACAGTCTATCCTAGATCTGCTCTACCATTTTCCTCCTGCTGAAGGAGTCTGCCTTGAAGAAGCCTACACAGAGGATGTATGTTAATAACATATAAGGCTACTAGATCAACTTAACTTGGGACACAACAGTGTGACCTACAGATAAAACCAATTTAAAGCAAAGCCTACGTTTTCTTCCCTGTGGCATGTTCTCCACTGAACTTGGGTCCTTAAGTTCTACATACTTACAAAGCCTCGTGTGTACTGGTTCAGTCTGTCAACTGCTGATGCCTTTGCAAGCTCTTCTTTAACATAGTTGGGAGGGGATATATCAGGAAGGCCTTGACCAAGATTAACAATTGAGGGATCTGCTGCCACCTTTGTAAATTCAACCCTAAAGAGAAAAAGCACTTTAAAGTTAAGATACCAGATAAAATTTTTTTCTCCTTCATTAGCATCAAAAGGCAAAAAAAAAAAATTTCAGTTTGCTAAACTGAAAGCAGTGAAGGCGGGTTTAAGTAGAGTGCTCACATGGAGAGGTGGAGGCTAGGACAATGGCAAGTAACCACAGGAGTCAGAAGGAACCTAAGAAAAGACTGACTTTCTGCATCCACAGAACACCTTTTCTGCCAGCAGAACTATGCTCAGATGTACACATGCATAAACACACAGGAACTCTGGATATGGACAGAAATGGAACACTACTCTCAGCAAAATGAAACAGACCTAGTTAGAACAGCACATTAAATGATTTAAAGGCTAGACGCTGTCAAGTGAAGGTGTCATTAAACTTTCTGGTCACCTCAGAGTGCTACATTTTATTTTTCTGTAATTTTAGGCATGGACTGTTTCAGACTCTTCATCAACTGTTCCTAGCAGCCTACCAGATACAAACATTAGGATTTTTGAACAACTTTTTTTTACTTCCCTTCACAGGTAAGCTTTGCATTTTGCCCCTTCCTCCCTATCCAAATGTTAACAAGATTTAAAAAACAAAAACAAAACCACAAAAAAAAAACAACCGAAAAAACCCCACATAGCACCACAGTTCTGTTAAAAATGAATACAAGTTGCTAACAATGAGTTTGAGGCTGGATGACCAGAACACATTGTGTGTGTGTACATATATAAACACACACACACAACTAATGTAAGCCCAAAATAGTATTTTCACCTACTAATAAAATCTCATTTTTACCAGTGATGGCAATATCGCTTTAAGACCAATTTAATACCTACGGAAAAAAAAGTTTATTAAAAATAATTAGTTAAATTATAAAGACAAGTATAATGGCTTCAAAAAGAAATCTGACTCATTTGGTAAACACAAACCAAGTGTAACTGAAATACATTACTCAACAAAATTAACATTTAAATTTGGGAGTCAGCTATACAACCACACCCAAGAGTTATACTTGTCTTATATGGTTTATCAGATGAAGAGAAGCCGAAGTCTAATATTCACAGCTCAAGAATACGACTTAATTCGTATCTTTTAACAGAATTTGGTTCACTGCTTCTAAGCAGGTGCCCAATATACTCCAGCAGAGATAGCAAGTGCTATGTACTTTCTTATTGGCAACAATTATCTACTTGGAAAGTAAGGGTAGGAGCCAAAGATGTTTTCTGAAACTTGCAGCTGTTTTCCCTTTACTTACCACACATTGCTATCAAGGCCTTCAATTCGTCTTGTGTTTTTGTGTTTGAAGGCCATTGTCTGCAAGATCAAAATACACAGACAGAAAGGTTTTGTTAAGAAAGACAAAGTTCTACATTGTTGGATTCTGCATGACAAACGCTCCTTCATGCTTTCTCAAATATACCATTGCCAGCTGAATTCAGTACTTACATGAAAGAACAGAACGTTCTTTCACTAAAGCTTCTATAATAGCTTGAATTCAGACTAACAAGAAAAAAAACCAAAAATATCCTAAATTCCCATTCATCATTATCTAAAGCCTCTAAATTTTCAGCAAGAATAGAGCAGGGGCATAATTTAGCTCAACAGCTTTAAAAGATGACCTGAAAGAAGGGACATACATTCTTTTTCTTTTCTATGGTACACTAACAACTTAAAGAGCGAGCTATTTCTATTTCAATTCCTGCTCAATCCAGTTTGGAAAGCATGCATTTTTGATGTAATTTTATTTGTTAAATTGATAGGCAAAAAGAAAACAGCAAAGACATTTCCTATTTTATTCAGACTTTTAAAACTTTAAAGTATTTTACCTTTGTAAAATGGCTTGACACTGGAAAAAAATTACATAGGAATTACATAGTACCTCAGTACTCCAGACACTTCTGTTTCTTTGAGTCAAATTACTGATTTTAGTGATTACCACTGCCAGCCATTGCTACTTTGTGAAACATTCAAAACCCATACTCCAGCTACCATCCTCTGAGAAGAAAATGTCTGTGTTACCATTACACTTCAATTCTGAATCATTGAGAATGATTCATGGTAGAAATATAACGCTGGCACATGTTTGCACTTAGTTTACAGTAATGAAGCTACCATACGCATTATGATTTGAAGAATGGGAAGATATAAAATTAAACAGATACATCTCTGCTTATAGATCTTCTCTACAGATCTGATTCTGACCTCATTTATGAGAAATAAACAGAAGAAGAATCAAGCACAGGACACCTTTTATTTGTCCTCAGTAAGAAACCATTAAGATAACTTGACAGGTTAAGTTCTACTTCTTGATACAGGACAAGAGGAAGCTAAAAGGGAGTTCTGACTAGGTAATCTGTACTATACCTATTTAAAAACACATATATGGTCTCAAAGATGAATCGGATTTCACGGTGTATCTCTTGGTAACTAAGATGAATGTTCAGCTCTACTATATAAATATAAACAACAGGTACTACTTAGATTGAGCACACACACACACTTTTTTTTTCACATGCTAGACAACTACTCATACTGCAAGGAATAAGAACTCTCACCTTAAATCCTTCCAGTTAGTACTGAGAATTCTGTACACAGCTACAGGTAAATTTGTTCCGTTGACCAGTTCCTCTTAAAATTGTTTCAATTTGCTAAAAGCTAAAGGCTTATCAAACTGCAGGACTTTTGTAATCAACTATAACGTAAAGCTTAACTGCATAAGTAACTTTCCCTAGCTAAAAAATGTGTTGACAAGTAAAATAAGCTTTAATCTTTACAGCTCTCGTACTACTTTAAGTATTTAATAATTCAAGTCTTTCCATGTATTTTTTCTTGTGCCTTGAAACTAGTTTTAAAACAGAATAGCTAGTCCTGCATTAGTTTTCAGGTTTTCACAGATCTACCTTGCAGTGGGGTTCAGGTCCACTTTATCACTTGGAGAAAGCCAACCAATTAACTGACATTTAAAAATGACACCTCAAGTAGCATTCTTTCTGCCAGAAGGTCATGAGAATTCTTAAGACTGTTTTCTTTCAGCCAACTATGTCATCACTTGATAATAAACCATTTCAGGGCTAGGATTTCCATGAGTTTAAGACTGGTGTTAAGCAGGAGAGGTATGTTCTCATCAAGCTCTCTCTCATCTGACATCCTGCTTTCCCTAACACTTTCTATCAGGGATAGTGTTAGGGAAACACACTCTTTCTGTCAGATAAAGTGTTAGGGGAAAACACCACAGTCAGGTGCTGCTTGTATTTATCTTTCTTCTTAACACAAAGAAACTCGTGATTAAATTGAATGTCAATATCTTTAATAACAATAGAAGCAAATACTTTTGCATGGCACACAATTGAATTGTGGAACTCAAAGCCAAAAGCTACAACTGAAGCCAAGATGTAAAGAAAAAAAAAACAACACAAAACCAACCAGGATTAGACTTCACTTTTACTGAGAATATCTAACTCCATTAAACAGAATAAAAATACTTACAGCATGTGAAAACCTGACTCAAGCAAAAGGTGACCTCCTTTTGCACACAAAAAGAACCTTCTCATACAGGCAAAATATGCTACAAACGTCCATTATAATGTTTTGAAGGCTCTAACACATGTCTTGGTTGGCCCAGTTTGCTGACTAGATGAACTATTGTTCTGAGCCAGAACACAATTTACATTCCAGTGTTCTATATGCAGTGCAGACTGTGACCTCCAACCAACAACCATGTTCCAAAGCTCTGTTTTCCCTCAAAAAATCTAGAGGACTTAAAATGAAATTACACAATCTTATAAGCAGTTAGGATGGGAAACTGAGAAGATTCTGTATAAAATTAAATTGAAGGTACTTACATACTCCTGGTTTCTGTACTGTCAAGAAGAACCATTGTTCTCATTACATTAAAGGAAAAATGAGATACAAAGAAATTAACTGTCTTACCAAAAGCCTCTGATAAGGCTGGGATTTAACCTGTCTCCTGTATTTTGAGCTCTAGTGCCCTACCTAGGCAATCCTTCTGGCCTGATAGATGCTAGATGTGTCTTCAATGACTGAAAAAGGCACACAAAGCAATAATCACCAAATTCTGTAATGCTAGTGTGGTTAAATATTTGACTGATCCAAATACCTTATTTTGTTCTCGATATTAAATGTTGGATCAGTGTAACAAGAGATAAAGAAAAGACAGCTAATGCATATATGTTGGCAACATTGCAAAACTACTGCGTCTCTAAAATATAGTGCAGAATATTTTCTTTTATGAAGCTGAAGGAATACTTACTGCAGAGGCTGAAAGTCTGATGGATCTGGAAAACAAATCTGTTTGGAGTTGGTATGTTCTAATGCCAAGGCAACAGAAGCTTCGTGAAGCAAGAAGCATGCCTGCATAATAAATGACCTGAAAAAAACTTACAGATTCCAGGAATGAGTTTCTAGACCTCACTAAGCGGTTTCAAAAGAGAAGATTCCCTTCTCTTCCCTTCAGTGATTTTGTTTCACTGAAATAAGTTCTAGTAACTTATTACCTTATCACATTTGTAAGTCTAGAGGATCAGACTTTTTAACTGACAGGACTGCAAAACATTTCTAAATGCCATCCAGAGGGAAGGTTTCCTCTGTTTGACAGCACTGATCTTCTTTTCCTTGAATGACTATTAAGATTAAATGCAATTCAAGGTTTAAAGTCTGTTAGAATTGTTGTTAAAATATGTTTGTGTAATAAAGATTGCTATTACAATTGCCAATTCAAACAGAATAGAAAAGGAGCCCAATTTTTAAAAAGCCACACAGCTTTAAAACTGGTGTCAAGTGTTTCAAATCAAGTATTCTGAAACAGAGATAATTAAGATCACCAGTCACACTGGAGAGACAGGCCTACACACTTTACATAACTATACTAAGTTTTGCCACAGTGATTTGGCAAACATCAAATCTTTTCCTCGGCAGAAAACAGCTAGCTAGAAAGGACATTCTGTGTGCTATAATAGAGCATTCACTGACTAAAGAAAATGTGCACTGTTAATCAGTAACTATAAAAAAGAAGACCTGGCACTTCAAGCAACTACTTCCAGAAAGTATTTCTGCACATAAATATTGGATGACATTTACACATTTCAGTCATTTTGACAGAGAAAAACATGTAACCACAGACCTATGTCAGAAGCACAGTAGCCACACCAGTAAAATTAGCTTTGTTTTCCATAGTTAATTCATTAAAGAATAGACAACCTCTGCTTCCCCCTAGACTTTGCTCCCTGAAAAGGGGATGACAACAAGAAAAGAAAAAAAACTACACTACTTGTATTAGAAACAAAAGAATGCCATTCCTTGTTAAAACAATACCATGCAAGCCTTGCAGACAGAAGTAGAGAAAGTAATCCAGTATCAAAGTAAAATATGATTTTTTTTCATTAAGAATGGATTCAGTCCAATGAGAAACAGTTCTTTATGCCTTTAATGTAAGCTAATAGAAAAGGTCAAAACAGAACTCCCTTTTAAGGATGCCTCATTGAATGAGTTAAGTTTTAAAAGTATGTTGATTTTGCCTTTCGCTTATTCCAGTGTAAGAAACTCAGTCTCAATTCTGAAATTAAGGTCTTCCTCACATGGTATTGAGTTGTAGCTGACTCAATTAGACCCTCAGTAATAGCAGTGTAATCCCACTGCACTGAGCAATCTACAAGTATACAATTCATTGACACTTTTGCAAGAGAACCCTGGTAATTCCCCTTACTCTGCTGGCCTGAGGACTACCAAAAGGCAATTAAATCTTTGGCACTAGTCAGTAGATACTCTGAAAGACACAAAAGGAATACATCTGTTTAAAACTGCCTGTACATACATCTTAAGTTACTTTTAATAACAGAACTTAGCACACTGGACATAATCTTTGATAACAACTGCACGAAATCAGACAGACTGTGAAGGCCTCTACTTCTCTCCCAGCGTGGGCTTACAAAAACAACTTATGCAACATACTATCTTAAAATGTGACTGTAACAGCAGTGCTATTCTGTCAGGGTCAGGCCAGAGACAGGACTGCTCTTGCACAGCCAATGCCTGCAGTAGTTAGCACAGAAGGACAAACGTGCCTATCTTTGACAGTTTAATCTTGTATCGAGAAGCAGCAAAATTAAATAAAGATCTTTCAAACCTTAAACACAAAACTAACTTGCAACTTTTGTGGGAAAAATTATTAACAGTTGTAAATATTTCTATTCATCTTGCACTGAAAGACAGTGTGGTATTTGAAAGGCCACCATTTGCCACAAGGCAATCGTACAAAAATCACAACACAGCAGAATGATATATAGCCTTTATCACTGTGGTGTGGTCAATCTCTGTGAGCAGTTGAAACACCTCAAGTAAAAAAATATATCCTACTTTAACACTGCAGAAACGTAGAAATTGTGAAAACTTTATGAGGACATTATGGAAACAGTACTTCACTGAACAGCCACAGTAAGGGAAGTAAAGGCACCTGCATGTAACCCTTGTCCCACTACATTTCAATCTTTGTGACACTTTTCCAGCAGATGCTGAAAAACTCAAGAGCACTCAGAAACGAAAACTACTGGCCGTTAAATGGGAAAGCCTCCTGCAAAATACTTTAATGACTTTTCTGCTTTCTAAAAGTACCTCTTCTATCTTCTGCAACACTGAAGACCTCCATTTAAGCTACTCTAGGAAGGAAAGGGAAAGGCCTCCCCGGTATAACCCAATACTCTCCCACACTGATCTCAAAAAAAAAAAAAACCACAAGACCTACTCTTTTTTTCTTTCCCCGAACATACACATTCCCACTATAATTATATATGACAAGTTATTACATATCACAGGCTCAAGAGAATCATTTACTGTCACCTTTAGGATGAGAGTGCATTTAATTATTACCTCTCTATGTGTTTCAGCAATGACCAAGTATGTGTAAGACATCAATGAGATGTTTTATAATGTCCTAAGGTAAGTTTTTCTCATCAAGATAGAAAGTTTCTTCCAGCTCAGGAAAATTACACAGTGCTAAACAGCAACAGAGGTACTGCAAGCCCTGTTTAAACTCCTAAATAAGGTTATTCAAACACAGAAAATGCACTGGTGCTTGGGGGAAATGAAAAGGTGGTGGGTTTTTTCCTTTCGTTGTCTTATTTATGTCTCTTCTTTCAGTCTTGGAGCAAGGCACTGGGTTTTTGGCCGAATCGTGTCTGTTGAACTCAGAAATTAACAGCTAGAAATACTTTTCATCCCATTCTAATTTTCAGTCATCTGAAGCATTCATGCTTTAACCAGACTTCCTGGAATTCAGGCTTACACAGTCATAAAGAAAATGGGAAAATGAACTTGTTAGGGGAGGAAAGAATAACACAAGGAAAAACTGGGAAGCTGCTCTTGCAGCTTCCTATTTTTTTTAGGAAGCAAGGCAAGCTACCAGAAACATCAACACAGTAAATTCTTCTTAGTGGGTATGGAAGACACATTCTGACTGCTAATCTGGTTCAAACTCAGATTTGGTGACTTAAACTTGACTGGAAGATACAGTTGGGCTTTGTAAGGGAACACTATGAATACACCTGTGTACTAACAATCACTTAGCTCGTGCTGTGCTTTACAACCAGTCCAGCATACCCACAACCTCTGCATTGCAGGCTGTTCTGCTCCCTTCACACAGCCCAGCCTCCTGGTCACACACACCCTGACCTCAGATGCCGCTGTGCCACTGGTGCATGTTATGGAACAATACATGCTTGATATGAATTCTTTCCCCTTTGAAACACAAAGCCAAATGCTTCTCCCCCTTCATTTCTGAGCTTCAGTTACAGAACCTCTATAAAAACACCTGTAAACCTGACTTATGGTCAGACCCCTTGAACTGCTGTGTTTTTCCATATAACAAGTATTTTTCTGCTCAGACTCAGTGACAAACGCCACTAGAAGCACCACAACCCCATCAGCCATCACAATAATGTTAATTTAATCCCTACTATATCTGCATTGAGTTTAATCTTGGTTGGACATGCAAACCTGGAGAATGTTGTATCTCGCCTTGCGAAGCCTTTGAAAGAATTTGCACCTGTCCAGAGGATGAAACCTTTAGAGAAATAAAGGGTGCCACCTCACCAAGGCCTCTCCAAAGCTTACTTTTCTACCATCTAAAAGTAACAAATGACATTTCAAGCCAAGAAAACTGTTGGGAAGCTGGGCGTTCATATTAAAAACTGCTCTATATGAAGGCATTGCTGTAGTAGTCAATATTTTGTCATTTCTTCCTCCACAATATAGACGGAACAGAGATAACCGAGCACGGAGAAGTAAACTTTATGAGATGGAACAAGAAGAGGGACGAGGTTGTGGGATTTTTTTCTTCGCTTTTGCACCTCATACAGCAGCTTTGCCGTTTAACCACTTTATATTGCGCTTATGCTTTTACCGACGCCCTCTGCCCACCCTTATTTCCACCTGGAGCACCCTCGTTTGCTGCACAAAGCTCGGAAAGTCATGAACTGCCGGGCATCAGCAAACCCCCCTCCCTGTCCCACAGGCCCTCCATGTTAGCTAGCCCTCCACGTTCGCCGGGTTCCCTAGCTACCAGCCGCTCTGAGGGCCAACAAACGCGGCTACGCCTCTCAGCTGCGGGACGGAGAGACCCGGCCCGACCCGCGGCCGCTTGCCTCGTGGGCCCTCGGCCCGGACGGCAGCACACACACCACCACAACTCACCTCCCGGCGCCGCCTTCCCCGACCGCGGCGCTCCGGAGGCGCCGGGGCGGAGCTTGGGGCTGCCGCCGACGTCCTGAGGTAAATGGGGGCGCCCTTCTTCCTGTCGTCGCCCCGAGGAAAATGGCGGTGTTGGGGGGCTGTGGAAGTTGTTTCTCCACCGTCCTCCCGGCCATGAGAGGCTGAAGGGAGAGTAAAGCCGCATGGCGCTTCTGAGAGGGAGGCGATCCGGCAAGGCGCTACGCTTGTCTTTGTGCCGAGGTGGGCACTGAGGTGGCAGTGAGTGAAGGTGTCGCAGCCATGCGGTGCGGGTGGAAAGGTGCTGCTCAAAGTAAGGCACAGCAATTGGGTGAACGTCTTAAACGTCTCCCCATTGCTAAGTTCTGGTGGGTTTTTCTTTTCGTCAGAACTTGAATTAATGATTTTTCTCATCTCTTCATGCTCAAATACATCTTGATATGGAACTACACACACACATACACATAGCATCTTCCAAGCACTTATTTGAGGTAACTGGGTTAGCTAGTTACCTTCTTTAGGTTGTGTTTTTGGAAGGAATGAAGTGTCCAAATCATCTGCAGTACTCTTGTACCTAATTTAACCCCTTATCAGGAAAAGAATGGGGTTTTCTAGGTTTCTTAAGATATTCCATGTAGTCACAGAAGTCCCATTTCTAAGATTCCCCTTCACAACTAGGACAAACAGAGACTTACGGCATTTGTCAGGGAAAAAGTTCCCTTTAATCAGCACCTCATCATCACTAAAGTTGATTATTCAGTTAGAAATATATTTGAAATGCCTTTGCAACCTATTTTTGCTGGGTTATATATAAATCTGCAAAACTAGTTTGCCTTAATATGTACAGAGCTTTAAGAAAGGTTGTATGACTCCAATTGTATGCTAAGGAACACTGTGATCTTAACAGGCAGAGCTTAAACAACCTCATAAATCAGGTTTTTGCAGGGGGTCTGGCATGGCATTGTGTGTCAAATGTATTTCTTGGTCTAAAATGTCCAGTAGTACAGATAAATACATTGAAAACTGCACAAGCCAATAGGAAAAACTTTCCATAGGAAGTCTTCATTGGGTTTTTTTAGATGTTGGTGCTAGAAAGAGGCCTAAAGTGTCAGTAATCACAAAGAGATGGATTTGGATATTATCAAATGCAACAGATACATCTACTACTTGCCTATCATTACAGTATGTATTGTGTTTATGTATGTTTATATGAATGTCAAATGACACAGAACCAGCACCATAGAGTGAACTAGAGCACCTCAGCTTGGATGTAGAAGCACTCTGACAAAGCCAGAACAAAGTATCAAAATTAAGAAATTAGTCCCACCTATTATGTTTGATCCTAAATAAGAAGAACTTAGCACTTTATTCCTTTTATCTGTCATGCTTTTTGAGAACGCCCGTGTTTCAAACGCGGTGCTTTTGCAGGCAGAGGGTACCTCTCCAAGCATCCACCGGAGGGCAGCAGATCCCAAACCTTGCCATGGCATAAGGCGGTTCAAAAGCCAGGTTAAAAAAGAGAAAGAAACTTCAGCCTTCCGTTTGTCGCATTGATGTCCTATTTTTCATAGTATGTCGTGTACAAAGCAGACATCATGGGGAAATCCATGCAGCGTTGTATTTTCCTGGCTTCTGCACATCACTACTCTAGGTCTGGGATACAGATTGCTAAAGGGATGCTGTGAAGATACTGCTGAGTCATCTTCAGCTGATGGAACAAGCACTGTTTGAGCCCTTACCCTGTCAAGTGATGCTCAGTGTTTACCAGATCAGCTGAGACAGTGAAGAACAAAGGCAGTTTGAAAGTCTCGTCTGCCCCTACGGGCTCTGACATTTCATCTCTTGCAGGACACCTGATTATGTAACTCCTGTTGGTAAAACAGAATGTTATGAGCACATGAGTTAATAGGATCCACTGCAGTTTAACTAGCATGGCAAACACAGTGTTGTCTGCTCTTTCAGTTATAGTTCGATGGCATCTCTTGCAACAGTTTTAGTCTAAATTTCAACTGAAGTAATATAAAAAACATGCACAGGCCCAACTTAGAAAACAGTCAAAGCCCACTGTAGTGATGGAACACTGTGAAAATTGTAGTGAATTTTCTACCAGTAATGCTCAGTATCATTGTTTTCAAGTTCTTTCCAAAAATTGACAATTTCTTTAACTTTAATGACATTTTGTGCTTTAAGGGCTGACTTCAATTATCAACTGGTCAGAAGGTCTTGAAGAAGTCCTGTCTCAACAGTGTTAGAGAAACTGACTGAGCAGTTCTACCTTGCTGCAATATGAAAGGCCAAAAATAGTGTTTCAAGATTGCTAACTTAAAAAGATTTTCCAGATTCTGGCACAGCAGGGAAAACAGGAACACTGACATCTGAGCCTAATGATTAAACACCTTAACTCAAGTCTTTTGAATTCAGCATTCAACAGTTCTCATAAAATTAAATCAGTCCTGAATCCCAGGACTCACCTGAAGTAATAAATGTAGGCATTTACCTGTCATGCTTAAAAGTAATATTTATTTCCTTATTTAAATTAAGTAATTTTACCAGAATCTGCATCAAATTTTCTGTTTCTAAGCACCCCAAGTATCTCGTACTGATTTTCAGTTCAGAAGCATCTCACACATTTTGTAAGTGCACAGTAATGTGTCCTGAATTTTTGATGAAGGTCTTTCATGCCTGCTCTAACTGCTTAACACATTCTTATTCATCAGAAATAAGAATTAGTGCATTTTTAGGCTAATTTCTTTTATATAACCCAGCTCCATCTTATTCGTGAAGTAGGAATGGTAGTCAGGAATTTATACACTTCAGATTACTGAGAGGCAGTTCAATTGAAAAGGAGGAAATTATCTGGCAGAACTTGAGTGCACAAATCACGCTATTAAAAGCCCATAGAAAATCAGCCTGGCTTCAACTCTGTTTTGTGCGTTGGAGTTTTCTACCCTAGCTGCAGTAAAGACCCTAATGAACCTGTATTTTGGTCAAATCAAAGTAGAGATGAAAACTATCGAATTTAGATCAGCTTTCTCTTGGAATACAGCCAGTGCTTTCCAAAGTGGTGTTATGCAAGCCATAAAAATAAAACCTTACATGTGTCAGTTCTAAAGGCACATATGTGTTGTCATTTCCTTTTTATATTAATTTAGAACCCCAAAATTTTTTTATCAAGATTAAAAAGAATTACTGTGGGGCATATAAGTCTTTGAAAGAGTCCTGTTTAGTAACAAGAAATGGATGAAAGCCTGTTTGATCACAAAAGCAACTGGACAGCAAATGAGAGAATCTCTTTGCTCACATTCCTCTTGCTAGTATCTTCTATTCCTTTTCGTGCTCAAAAGCTATGCTGTGCTAACAATCCTGCTTTTCAAGCAGAAGCAAAGAAATATGTGCCGATGTCTGCAGCAGTTCTGTGTCCTGTTAGGGAGGATGCTCACACGCCTCATAGCTGTGAGTAATTCAGAGTCTCTCAGGAGGAAGATTCCATCCTTACCTATTGCCATGCTGCTGCTTCACAGTGTGCGGTGTTGTGCCTGTGTTCAAGAAAAATAGTATAAAGCTTGTCTTTTACAAATATTTATTAAAGGGGTTTTCTGAGAAATTAGTGTGCCATCTTAAATATAATGTGCGCTAACAGAGATGAAGAAGTACAGCTCAAGTGTCTTGAGGCCTAACTTTATTCCTAAAGGCTGAGTCCAGCCAGCATCTGGACTGGGAAGGAAGATGTGGTTATCTGACTGCTCTCACACTGTGCAACTAACAGTGAATTGCATCAGGGGAGTCCAGGAAGCTGGAAATGCTGCAGTGGGAATTTCATATATTACACACAGTATTAAAAAAATGCATTCCCAGGCATTTGGGGTGAGCTGTATGACTCATGTCTAACTACATTTTTTTATAATTAAACATTCTGAATATGTGCCAAGGAACTCCTCATATCAGGCTGTGCAGTAGACACTTATTATTTACTTTGATTCTCATTCAAAAATGATGACTTGGTCTGGTAGGCTGCGCTGTAGCAATTTGCTTATCAGATATTAGCTTCTGTATATGCTTGGCAGCATTATTGAAAGAGCATCATAGCCAATTAGTTTGATCCTGGAGTTGAAATTATCCTGGCTTTATTGCCTCTAAAGGTGGAATCTTAGCAGATGCTGAGAGTACTCAGATTTTAAATGAGCTCATACATTTTGTATATCTCAAAGAGAATTGAATGCAGCTGCAAAGTGAAGCAGGTGGTGGGTAACTCCAGCATTTCTTAGCAGTATCCATAAACAACTTAATGTCCATTTATTTGGATATTGCTCTTACTGACAAGGCTGATTTTAACTGGTGTCTCTCTATCTTTGACTTCTTTATAAAATCAGGTATTTTCACACTGTGAAGTTTTGTGGACAAAATTGGCTTTCTTTTTCCCTGTGCTATCAAGCCATTAATAATGAAGATGGCTATGCCAGTGGAAGTATTTTCTGACAGATTCCAGAGGTGCCTTCTTTGTATTTAAATCTGGGTAGAGATATTTTGGTATAACAGACTGGTTTGTCTTATTTTTCACATGTTCTCTAGAAAACAGAAGGCAAATTTCTGTTTGAGATGTAGCAGTAGCATGACTTATAACGAGTTCTTCAAGCTGCCAGAAAGTGATTCTGTAACATTTTTACTTGCAGAGGCTACATATAGTACAGAACTGATGTTTGCACTTTCTGGAGGGATATTGGGAATAAATATTTCAGATAAATCACCGATCCACCTAGTAAAGAAGACTGAAGGGAATGAATAAAAAAGGTCCAGAATGAAAGTGCACTGAAAGAAAAATAAATTGCCTTTGATCTTCTGCTCTAACAATGTCCCCAAGGATCTGTCTTCAAGGTGCAGAGCAGATCCTGCAGTGTTGTAAGGGCAGGTTATATTGTTATATGGGAAAGAGCTTATACAGGTTGAATCTAAATTGGGCCTTTCAAAATGACGATAATTAAAGAAACCTTACAATCAAAATTGTTTAAGCTGCTCAGGTCCATTTTGGTAGCACCAGACTGGGAAGCAACGTCACACATAAACCAAACTGCAGTTCTGAGGGAGCAGCAGCTTCTGGTGAAAAATTGGCTGGGGACTAATTAACAACAGGACATTATTGCATGGAGTTGACGCTCTTGAGCTGTCTCAGTTGAAATCAGGGATGCATGTGTGTGGTTTAACAAGTAAAGCAACAGTGATTAAAAGAAACAACACAGTAAGTAGTTTTCTACTAGAGGACTTCTGATTTCTAATGTGTTAACTTCCATGGCAAGCAAAAGTTGTCTCCAGACAAATACTGAACTGACTAGAAATGCAAAAATTGCAAGAGTGCTGAATGAACAGAAGCTGGCATTGATGAAATACTAGGTGTAAAATTCTTTCACCTCAGTGCAAAATGAGTGAAATGTATGAAACAAGATAGTGTAAAGGAAAGAAAGACCGAAGACTCTTGTTAGAAATCAGGATCTCCATAAGAATACGCAGAAGTGCCTGTATTTTCTGCAAAAAATTAAGAGATGTGGAGTTTCAAGTGCTGGATTCTTAATTGCATTTTTATGACTTGTAGTTGCAATACTAGAACTGTACCATGGAGTCAAAGCATTTGTAAACAGCAGGAGTGAATAATATTTGAATCCCAAAGCACTGATTTGTTGTTGTTAATAGCATTCTAGCAGCCACGCATCAATTATTAGTAATGCATCATTAAGTGTCATGTGTCAGCTATTAATGCCTGTGGGGCTACTAGAGCCAACAAACACTTATTTTGTGGTGAAAGCTCCTGAGAAACAAATACTCCTCTTTAGTTACTCTTGTCTATTTGGAGTCCACATACAAGTTTTCTTGGAAAGTCTCAGACAAAGACTTCACAATTAGTCAATAAGAATAAGATGCAAGGATCACCAGGAGTCATGAATGCAGAATAAGCACAGAATAATCCTTACTCTTCAGCACTGAAAAACCAGATGATGAATGGAAAACATCCTGCTTAGAAAAGCATTGCTTGTGCCACTTTATGCTGTATATTGGATTGGGTTTTTTTATTTCCTTTCCCTATTGCTGTTACTCAGGATCTCCTTAATCCTAACATTCTGGTTTCTTTATTCAAGCCTTGTGTTTCCTCTCCAAACCCTTAAAAACCTTTTTTATTTCCCCCAAGAGAAACATGATCTTTTCTAACTATGCCTTCAGTGTGTTTAGCACAGGCTTTGTTCTGAACACAAATTGGGAACCACCTTCTTTGTAATCACCTGTTTCCCATATTCTAATGAAGGTTTATTCCAGTTAATCTCAGTATGGCTTTAAGCACTGATACTTATTCTACATTTTAACACCGAGTACTGCTTTGACCCAATCTTGTGATAGTTTTTCTGTAGAACATCTCTGTCTCCCTTTTCAAAGTGAATTTCTCTGACTGGGAATATTGTTTTAGGATTATATCTGTGTTTTCTATTCCACCCATGTGTAGCTTACTTATCATCTTCCTGTGTTTTGAAGTCCACCAACAGCCTTCATTCAGCAGAGCATGTGAACAGAATCTTTGTTCAGCAAAATACGTAATTATGTTTTTCAGTCATGTTTGTACAAGTCAGTGAGGAGCATATGTCATCACCAGGTCCAGTTCCTGTCCTTGTGAAGAGCAACTAAGCACAACTTTACTAATTTATCTCTGCAATTCTCTCTCTCCTTCCTCTTAACACTCCCCCTCCCTCAGTTGTGGACAGTATTTCAACAACTCTATGGCTTGAACACCAGACAGCTGTCTGAATATGGTAGTTTCCATCAAGCCCGCCCTTGTAAAATGTCATACTCTGGTTATTGCTAGCAGTTTGGAACAGATGGGCAGAGGGGAAATGTAGTAGTCAATTAAAATTCACTCTAGCACTATTCTTGGTTACCGTTAGAATCGCAAAAAGTGCAGCCAATGTTTCTCTCTCAAAAATACTAATCTTTTGTTTTCTGTGATGCCCTATATACATGCTGTACAAAGAAATGCCTGTTGATCTGGCATGAGGATCCAGTTGACATTTAAGTGCTGTCAATTAAAATCAGCAGAGGCTATGTAGAGAAGGTCTTTGCAGATAATAGATCTATCTCTATGTATATCCATTGCTGCAAAGTGAGTTCATGCTTGCAGCCCTACATACTGTACATTTCGGGGGGGATTTTAAGGCTGCCTTCATATTAATGAGCAAATATATATATATTAATATGCTGCTGTCACTTTGCACTCACTCCCTTCAAGGTAGACACAGAAAATATGTAGCAGCACAGTACAGAGAAAAGGAGAGAACGTGCTCTCATCTCAAATCTCCTGTGTTTTGCAGGATGGCTGATTTACAGTGGTGTTCTTGAAATACCCTATGATCCTGATGCTTTTTTGCTGAAGTACTTACAGCAAAGGATGCATCGCCTTGTCTGAGCTCCTGTAGTGCAGCTCAAGAGCCAGCTTGTCAGGGTTTTGGAGAGGATATGAAATGGGAGACCGTAAGATTCCCAATTTTAGCATTATCTACAGCTTTGAGATACTCCTGTCTTGAGCACAAAATAAATTGATAATCCTGTCCACTTGAAGCTGGATTAAACTTTTATGATTATCATACTCATCTGATAAATTAAGAAGATCTTTGCTAGCTTCTTACTGTCCAAAGCTGTATGGAAGGAGCAGAGGTCTTGCCTGAGCTAGAGGCAGAGAATTTGGGCAGGTTCCTCCAGTGCAGGCAGATCTGTGACTGCCCACAGATCCAGCAGAGGGAAGTGTTGTCCTAAAGTACCCATTGAGAGCCTTGTATGATGAACTGCAAGAGCCACGTTATTGCACCAAGAAATCAATGATCTGGAGCGTATGTAATGTGATTTATAAAGTCCCAGAAGGAGACAAAGAAGCTTTATAAAATGCCAGAAAGAGCAAGTGTTATAATAATCAGGATATGGCAGGGGCTGAAATTACAATTCTATAGAGAACTATGAAACTTGCATATTTTTTATTCTCTTTAGAAGAATAAATGGCATTTTAGAGGTTAACAATAAAGCTGTAGCCTTTCACATCAAAAGATGGGATCTTGAGAACAGAAGGTCAGAGATGTACTTGGCAATCACATGGTAGTTGTCATAGGGTGCTTCACTCAAAAGAGCTGGCTCAGCTTCAGGTAACTGCTGCCAGCACAATTGTGATCAAGATACTGTTGCTACTACAACTTCAAGCACTACTAGAGGGTTAAAAGTCAAGTAGAATAATCTCTCTGACATTAAAAAGAATGGAATAATCAAGTCAAATTTTGACTGTAAATATTACCCTCTTAAATCTACAGGATTCATGAGATGTCCCAAAATCATGGAAGCCAACATGCTCAGGACACCCATTAGTTACACTGAGCATGACATTGGAAACTGTTTCTTCTTTTGAGGTTCAAAGCTGGTTTTGTAACATCTAAATATCAAGTTAAAAAAGATCAGGGGATGGAGTGTTGTGTGAAATGAAACTCGACCTTCCCTGGATTGTCAAGATGTGGTTTTTCAGTTTCTCATAGATGGCTGTGACAAACAATCAGAAAGGGTGTTAAAGCTTGAAGAACGTTTTATGAATATTGGTGCTTGAAAAAGGCTGGAAGAAATGAATCCTAAAATAATTGCACTAAAATAACCCTAAAGAACTTGATCTATGGGGTGCTAAGTCAGGAGCTGCACAGCTAAAAATGGTGTTGTTCCTGAGTAGGCAGTTAACAAAATACTCCATTTGCTCAGACCTCATCGCTTGGGGATTTGTGGGGTGTGATTGATGAGTTGAGTGCTCCCCTTGTGCTTCCCAAGCTGCTCGGTAGCAGAGTAAGAACCAAACCTAGAAGGTTGGGTTGTGATCTTTTGCTCAAGCAGTTATGAACCTTATGATCATAAACTTTGGTGTTCTGACTTAATGCCATACTTCAGTATGAATAGTTCTTGGTTTTACAATGTATCTTCCTAGCCTGTTGCTGACAGAAAATGAGGGGTCCTGTATACAGACTTCTCATTATTGAGTTAGTAGAAAGAAAGATTATAGAGCAAGATGTACTTTCATTTTACTCACAGAAAGGGGGAATAGTTCCAGTAAGGTAAAATCAATTAAATTATTCCTCAGGGAAGCCCTAATAGAGCAGAAGATTTGTCTTGATGGTGGAAATCATGACCCAGTCAGCTGAGAAGGTAGCAGGTCATGGGACAGAAGGGAACTGGTCTCCTGGGAAGATTGCTGTCCGTTTGTCCACTCTTGGCCAAACTTTGTCAAGGACTTGGGAGCAGTAGCTGCAGACAGGGCCATGCCATTGTCACATCTGTAATGACAGTAGCACCTTCTCAGAGGTTAGATCACTATCAAAGGACATCGCAGAGTAGATCATAACAAAGTGCACACAGGTAGAAATTACCTGCTTAAAACAAATACAAGACTAACAAATTCTCTGCTAGGCTACTACTATGGTTGCAAACTAAGACATACATGTTTGCATTACTGTTTCTATGTGTTTGGATTAAAAAGGCAGCTTCACTTTCATTTGTAATCAGTTTCACTTCTGGCTCCACTGTAATACCTGTGATTCAAAACAAGCACATACCGCTGTGTTGTGCAGAATTATATTGTAATGGCTCTTTTAAGTTGTACTTTATTCAGTATATGGCATACAGTTCACTGTTTTTACAGAATCTGTGCTCTTTAAGTGAAAGGGGTTTTTTACAGCTGTGAAAAAAAAAAATTTTGGTGTTTTATGGCGAAAAAGCAGTATTTTGAACATAGGCCCTTTTCCCTGCTAAACTGTTGACTAGACAGACACTGAACACTACAGCACAGCGAGTGTAAGAAGTATAGTTATATTATAAATAGGATTTTTAATAGATTCTTGCAATGGAGTTGCTAATAATGAAAATATGGCAGGAACAGTCCTGGAGCAGATTGAGCTGTTTGTACGAGTAAGAGGAGGCAGACACAGCCCATTCGTCCCAGTTAATGGCAGGAATCTAGATAGGAATCACAACTTCCCTTCAGGGTTTTTATCCAGCAGAACCCTTCGTGCACCAAAGGAGAGAGCTGCACTCTCCATGGAGGAAGGCAATGAAGTAGGAAAGTCAAATGGCTCTATGATTGTTTTTTTTTTTTTAAGTCATTGCGTATGTTTGTGAACGATTTTATTATTATTATTTTATTATCAGGTTTCCCCTGGAACTGAAGAGCTGTAGAAGGTTCCTGCCGTGCAGAACACGGACTCGTGTCTGTCCCTGTCAGACAGCGGCGTGGACGTTGGATGTTCCTGGCCATTGCTGCAGGAAAGATGTAGGGACGCAGCAGGGGCAGCGGCTAATTCGTCAGGTAGCGCGGTAGCATCTCCAGCATCCCGGCCGGACCTCAGCATCCCCGCCGGCCTCCCCTCCCGCTGCCCACACCCAGCCGAGGCCTCCGGTGCGCAGGACGACCGCGCGCCTTCTGCCTGGTTCAATAGCCTTGC
This sequence comes from Psittacus erithacus, assembly GCA_009867235.2. Taxonomy (NCBI): domain Eukaryota; kingdom Metazoa; phylum Chordata; class Aves; order Psittaciformes; family Psittacidae; genus Psittacus; species Psittacus erithacus. Next base: position 131,486 of record WYDI02077103.1, read on the forward strand.
TGCCAGCGGCGCCTTCCTCATGTGTACTTTGTAACCGCTGGCGGTAGCCGCTTTCTCCCGCCTTCCACCTCCTTCCGCTTCCGAGCGGCTCCGTTTGGTTAGGTGACGGTGGGCTGTGGGTCTAACGAGGGGCACAGCCGCGGTGCCAGACGGGCCGCTGTTATCCGCCGCAGCGCCCGCCCCGCGGCCTGTCAGCGGTTTCGCCTGCAGTGGCCAATTGGCTGGCGCGGCCGGTAACGTGACAGCGGCGGCGGGGCGGGACCCGAGAAGTGCCGGTTGAAGCCGGTACCTCGCGCTGCGCTGCCGGCTCTCTAGCGGACGAACAAGCAAGCAAGCAAGCAAGCAAGCAAGCAAGCAAGCTAGCTGGCTGGTGACCGCACCGCGCTGGGTGGGCAAGCAGCGCAGCCAGGTAAGCGAGGGTCGGCGGCTGCGGACAGGTGCCAGCTCCCCGGCATGAAGCGGCGGGCGGGACGGAGCAGAGCAGGGCAGGGCTCTCCTGAGGGCAGAGCGCGGTTGGCCCTCACCACCGCCGAGGGACCGTCCCCGGTTTTCCTGCCTCGGTGAGGGGCTGGGGTGCGCCCTCCGCCTGTGGGAGGGAGGGAAAGAAGGGGGCTGCCTGCCCGTGGGGCTCCCGGCGCTGTCCGCCTGCCCTCCCGGGCGGCCCGGTGAGCCTGCGTGGCGGCCGCCCCTTCACACGGCGGCGCCCTGCAGCGGGGCCGCTCACCTGCTCGCCTCCCTGCGGTGCTCCGGAGCGAGCCTTTGCCTGCCTCGGGGCCTCGCGGCCGCCCCTCTACGCTCCCGCGCGGGCGGGGCTGGGCAAAGAACCGTTCTCTGATTTGCGTAACCGACATCTACACGTGTCCTCAAGTGACCTGGAGTGCTGCAGGTCGCCTGGGGCTTCCTCCTTCTTCACAGCGCTCGGAGCGGCCGGGCGGCAGCTGCCACCCTAGGCCCCCGGTGTGGCAGCGGTATTTGTCCTCGAGCAAAGGGCAGGTGGGTGCTAAGTCCCAACTTCTTTGAAAGGGAAAGAAAGACTTAAACTCAGTGCTGAGGCCTGGCAGGACTGTGTGTCAAGTAGGAAGCATTCTCTTCTTTGTCTTTATCCTTTCCTCTTTCTTGTCAATGTGCTTCTCTTCCCCAGCAAGACTGATCTTGCAGCAAGGGGTTTCTTGCATGATGGCTTTTATTTTTATCCTAGCTGGGTTGTTTCAGTGTCTTTAGGCGTACTGTGTGCTGGTCTATTCTATGGTGGGGTTGAGGCAGTTTCCTGGCTTCAATTAAGAATTTGTCTGTGGTGAATACTACAATTGACCAGTTCTGTAGGATTGATTAAAGTGGACTTCCCTAAAGCTCGATTTTATATGTAGATTGTCATTCATTGTCCTGATTTGGTAAAGTGTTTGAATTGACACCCAGTGTGGTCACTTAAAACAATACATTTGAAGTAATGCTCGAATAAGCTGGGAGCTATGTGGTCAGTTACATTTTCAGGTATTTGACATGTCCTGCTGACGCCCAGCTTTCCTTGTCTGTGTGCTGAAATGATAATAAGGTAAGGCGTCAATTATTTCCTTGTGTCTCAGAATTCTTCACGTATCTTCCTGGCAGAGAAGGCAACAATCAGGGCTTACGGATCTATCTTGTGGGAGTGCCTAAACCCTCAAGAAGAGGGAAGGAAAAAGCTCACATGGCTCAGGTATTGAAATCTCATAGTATATCAGTCATAGAATTTTTACGTATTAAGTACATTGTGTGTGTTTTCCTCAGTCTGTCTAGCTCAGCTGGCTGTGTGGGGAATAGAAAATTTATCCTGAGCAGTGTTTTTCTTCAGTATCTGTGCTGCTGGGTAGGGCAAGGGATGTGAAATGGAGCAGAAAAGAGAATTACTGTAGTGGAGAACCAAGAGTTGGGACAGGGTGCAATCTTTCTCAAGGGTTTTCCCTAGGGTTTAAAGCATACTGTGTAGCTAGATAACAAAATATTTATCAGAGTTTACATTAGCATAGTTTTACATTCTACTGAATGTTACATTAGTGTAAAGTAACTAAGCTTCAACTTTGGTAGCATTCATATGAGGTATTGACATGCTTATTCCCTTGCACTCTTGAGAGAAGAGTGTTGCTGGTATCCCTCCTTTTTTTTTTTTTTTTTTTTTTTTTTTTTCCCTTTTTCAAGAAAAGAGGATTCTTATGGGGGAAAAAAAAGAAAATTGTCTTTTTTTTTGCCTTGCAAGATACCAATACAGCTGCTCTTTGAAGTTGATGGAAGCATGTTAAGTAAGTCTTAGGGAGGGACCAACAGTGCTATCATTGTTGGTCCCTCAATATTTAAGCATTGTAAAGTGAACTTGGTATAGCAGTGTGTCACTGCCAAAATAGTATTTTTATAATGGATTTTTAGAGGGGAGTAAAGGAGGGAATCTTGCGTTTCTTTATCTGCTACCGTGCCTGCTCTGCTGATGTGCTACAGGTAGTGAAAGAGACCATGGCCCTAGTAATTTACTTCAGTTTGCCATAACCTACTGCTAAAGCCACCAAGCTTTGCTCAGCCAAGATTAGAAGTGGTATTTTATGTGACTAAGGGGATAAGGTGTGGTTTACACTGGTCTCTCTGTTGCCTATCTAAATGTTTCACACCGCTGTCTGTATTCTGTGCTCTAACCTGTGGGGTCTATTTATCTTTCCTGTAGGCATCCTCATAGCAGCTATTTGCAGATTAGTACTGTTCTGCCAGTTGATCTTGCACTGTCTTTTTAAAGATAAGTTAGAAGTCTGTGCTGTGGTTATGAAGATACTTGGTTCAGATACCATGGGTAGCCGTGTAGAAGGGTGAGGAATGTAAAGCGGAATTAGTATTCTAATACTTAAATGTGCTGTCATTTTGATGTTTAACTGGTATATACATTGGTTTAGCAACATATAGCTATTATTAATTTGCTGATAATTAATAAACAACATGCTTTTAGTATTCTTATCTGATGACAAGCTGTGGTATGACTTGTCTGATACATGTTTGTATACTGTATGCATTGAGTTCAGCAGGACACATCAGACTTGTAACTGTACTTCGTGGTAGCTGGTAATTGTACCTGAGAGGCTGTGGCCTGTGTTTTATTAACCCTGTCACCCCTATGGGGGCAGTCATACTCATTAATGCAGAAAGCTTGTTATGAGTCATGTGGTCTTTATTTATTAATAACTAACCTGCTTATTTGGATGCCCTACCTTGTGTATACATTCAAATTGGAGTTTTGCTAGACTTAGTAAGTGGGCTTCAGTTTATTGTAGTTATGCTTGGCTTTGGTCGCTCTTTTCCCCAAGACTTGTAGTGTACTATGAGCTAGTTCTGGATTTAATTTCTAGCTAGTTGAAATCAAACTGTGATTTAATATTGAACTGAAGTTTCATAATACTTATGAATAGTTTCCCCAGTTATTCAATTTAAACTTACTGATACAAAGAGTGTATACTTTTTAGTGGTGTAGTACATTGGAAAGAAAGTGGATGATTCAGCCCTCAAGAAAGCTGTGGCAAATGTAGTTTGGGGTATCGTGCTGGCACACCCTCCTCTGATTCTAGGATTCTAGGGCTTTTCAACAATCAGAAGGGAATAATGGAAAAAACTTATAATGGAGTATCTTCAATTTGATTCTTAATGGTGCCGTTCTGTTTCAAAGTAGTCTTTACACCTGAATTTAATTATGTGAGTGCATTTCTATCAGAAGTGCTTGATTTCTCAGTATGGTCTGATACTGTAAACTGGAATATAATTCCTTATACTGAAATTGAGAATTTAGTTGATTGTAAGAAGCTGAAAGGTTTAACAATGCTAGTAAGGAATCCAGTGATACCAATAAAGAATATGGCAGTAACACAATCTGTTACTAATTGCTGGTAGTCTTAAGACATTGTAATAAATACTTTGTTTCTTTGGGAGACACTAGTTTGAGTTGTGGTTTTAGTTTAATATGGAATAAAGTTTTAGTTCTGTGGCACATCAGCTACTAAACTATGGTCATGTAGTTATTCAGGCTTAATTAAAGCGGCATTGATTTTCAAGCTTTCGATTAAAACCCCAGGAAATGTAACCCCTGATTTCCCTGACATCATTGCCTTAGCTCTCTAGGGAGAATGTTGCTGTTCTATGAGTACTTCAGGCTGTTGAATATTTATTCATGTATTTTCTGGTAGCTGAAGTTCACCTGCATGCAAGAGGTTGACTAGGCTTGAATTTAAGAACTGCAAATTTAGACTCTAATCCTAAAATATTTGTCCTTTAAACTAATTTTTCCATTTGAGTGAAAGCAGAACCATGGTGTGTATTTGTCATGTAATCCAAAATATTTGAAGAACAGAGGTGTCCTGGGTTTTACGACTAAGCTTAAACCACTGCAGGAGGGCAAGTGGAAAAGTTTTAACACAAAACTATTTCTAGGCTGTGTTTAAGTTATCAGCAAGATAAACTCTCTCTTCCAACTCATGCCAATGGAAGTGTGAAAAGAATTATTACTTTGCCAGTGCCTTTGCAGTACAGGAGAACTGTTTTCTAAGTCCTTGTTTGTTGTTTTTACTAAACATTAATGTTGTTTAAATACTAGCTTTGCAATGACACTAATTCAAAGTCAGGAAAGCACCCAAACATTGATGAATTGATGTCAGATGGGATGTGTCAATACTCAAGTGCTTTACTGAACTGGAGTTGAAAGTAGTGTCTGCTTTGCTTCAAACTATTAGTAAGTTTCTTACAAATATGGGGCTGGAGTTTTTTTACTTCACAGTTCTTAATTGATTCAGGTGATGGTAAAACCTTTAACTCTTGTTTTTGAAGTTGTTAAACCTGGCTTCATACCAAGAAGTGTTTTTCTTATAGTATTGCTATTTGAAAAACCTTGCCATTGTTAGGTTTCCTGAGACACCCCACTCAAAGCAAACTTTGTTCAGCAGAGGACCCTGTTGTGCAGCATACTTGGGCTTGATGGAAGTATAAAGCACAAACATAGTTGCTAAGTTTGTGTTTGTTCAGGAAGCAAAGCAGGATTACTGTAGGTTTACTGTAGCATTCAGGTCTGATCGCTTGTGCAGGGTTCTGAAGCCTAGCATTGTTCTAGGAGATGCTTCTGATAAGCATGATGCCGCTTTTGTGATCTTGTGCATCTGTGCAGCTCTCAAACTGTAGAGATGCATGTAGGCATTGATAAGTCATTTGTACACAGACAATTACACAGCATGTGCAATGTGAAAATGAAAGGATTAAAGGACAAATTTATTAAGATAAAAGATGTAGCTGGTTGCTTTATCAAGTTAACCAATGGGTAATGTAGAGTAATACGAACAGGAAGATGCTTAAGAGATTGAGGTGATTGTTCAGACAGCATGCTCCCTGCCAGAGGATTAGTAAACCTAACTCTGTTTCCATTGCAGGTGAGTTTATATTTGACTGTGGTGTTCCACAAGTTTTTTGACTTGTTTGGGGTGGGGAGATTACCTAAAAAGGTAACAAGATGCATTTTGGGAGAGCCTTTATGCAAAAAGAGTGCCTGAGCTTGAATCAGATGTAGCTTGAAACTTATCTAGTCTTATTATTTTCTCTTGGATGTCTAGACCGAACACCTAGAATCTAGTGTTTCAAATTGTCAGGATGGCTTTCAAGAGTAACTGTCTCCTTAAACAAGATAAAAAGCTGCTGCTTCTGAGAAGAGATATAAGCCACTGCTGAAAGTTGACTCAGCTTTCCAGTGTCAGGACTAATAGAGTGGAATCAGATGTGTTTTGTATTACTGCCCTGATAATTGTATTTTTCCTAGATGCAGTTGAATTCTTGTCCATGGAAGTAATAAATCTGCCTTCTGGAAAGTTCCTCAAGAAACTTATGCAGCATCAGGAAAACCTAAAACTAAACCAATGGTTTTTGACTGTTTTTTTTAATCTTGTAGCTGTATTTGTGCATGGTAATAATTATCTTGCAGAGACAGAGCGTATGTGGTATGTATTTTTGATTTGTGACTTCACTTGATGTTTCTGTTCTCAGCATGCGTTATCCTGATAGGGCACTGTTTGGTCTTGGCAGTCTATAAACAATGAAAAGCCATCAGTTTCCTTTTTAGCCTGAATGTTGGGATTTTAACTTATTGTATTAGATGAGAGTTCATATTTTAGAAACATCAAAATGATTTCAGCTAGAATAAGGAGTATAAATACAAATTCGTGTATTTCTGAGAACAGGCAAAGGTGATAACTCTCTGCCCATTATTCAGAAAAGGAATAGTGTGTGCAGTACAATCCAGAATTAGCCTCTGATCACCTAGTAAGAAGTGGTATTACTCTAATGCTGTCATTTAAATACTTTATGCAGAATAGAAGAACCATTACCATGATTTTACAGTTGAGGAATTTGAAGTAGAGAGAAATAAAATCACTTGCATAGAGCTATTCAGCTGTCAGAGATAAATATCCCTATTAACTGGGTTGGGTATTGTTATTGTATTAGGAAGCAATGTTTAGGCTGGGAAAATAATGTAGAATGGAGGTTCTGAACATCTAAAAATCATTGGATTTGGGTACTCTGCTCCCTGGAAAACTACCAGGACTTCCTACAGGACAAAGAGTGCTGCCCCCTTCCATCTGTGTCTAAATGCAGTGCTGTTGAATTCCTCATAGGATCTTTATCTAGAAGGATCAAATCAGAATATTAACATGTTTTGGTTAATACATCAGTGTTTATGGTATTACATAAATTATGTTGACAGCCTAGTTATAGCAGCCTGATAGCCTTTGGACTACAAAATCGACCCAAATGCTTACCTGACTTAAGTAGGATTTATGATCTACTCACTTTGTTCTGCTGTGACAGCAGCTCTCCTTGTGCTCCTTGAGAAATTAATTCAGAGGTAGTTCAGGTGTGTGGACATAGCCCAGGGCTTCTCTTTCTGAGATTTCCTTATTTCAGACTTGTTTCCAGTGAGGTTACAGGAGTTGTCTTGGGCATTTATGACTTCATTGCAAAGCAGACTGAAATGGAGACGCATGTATGAGCAATTTCCCGCCTTTTCCTAAGGAAAGAGGGTCTTCTGTTAAATTGGAATTGCTTTATTCTGCTGGCTGTCTTGTACTACTACTGCTCTTGAAGTCTGAAGATAAGCTATACTATAACTAAAGAATCTGCTGGTAAAGATATTGTAGTATTGAAGTTGTGAATATTCTGCAGTGTTATCTTGCTCTGCTTTGCTTTCTGATGTCCTGAGCATAGCAGCACAATGAATGGGGATAGTGATTATCTGTCTGACTGCTGGAAACTAAGGAGATAAAAATTAATTTTCTGTTGTAGCACTTATCTTGGTATGCAAAATTAAATAGATACCATTGAGGCTTCCTTTGGAACGCTAGAGTGATATGAGGGGTACTGTTGATACCATTGTCTTATGGGTATGTATTCGTATTTCTCATCATGAAAAACTGAAGAATGTGGTTACGGGAATAAAAAAGAGATATAAGTGAGCTTCAAAATCTTATTTCATGTGGTTGGAAGGTATCTGACTCTCTTAGCTGTGTTAGCAGTGGGATGAAGGACTTGATGTACTCTTGTGTGAGATGATTTCTGGGAGAGCTATAAGAGGTACAGCATGCCACAGGTAGCAGACCCAATCTAGACCTTCTAAGATTGTTTTTGGTGTAGTCATGTAGTCTTCCTTGCTTGGGGGACAATAGGTGAAGAACCAAGGAGACTTTTTTCATACTTAATGCTCTGAACTTACCCTTAAGATTTCTTTGGAACTTGAAATGGAGGACTGCTAGTAGTATTGGTGTACCATTTCTGTTTTCAGTGTTGCTGTACTGATTTTAAAATCCAGTTGTGGGGTGTTTTTTGTGTGGGTTTTTTTCCTTTTCTTTTTCCTTTTCTTTTTCCTTTATTTTTTCTTTTTTTTTTTTAAGGAAAAACACCAATGGATTTGTAACTCTACTTGTTTCTTTAACTACATATGAAGTTAATGATTGTATGTTTGTTGGGTCTATGGTAGCTTGAGCCATTCTGGGGTGATATTGATTTAAGTCTGTTGCTGTGGATAATATGGTCTAGTATTTCAGTGCTCTTTCAAGCCTATTTTACAAGTCCATTAGCACTTCGTTAAAGAAAGTAGATTTGTCTATGAGGAGGTAACTGATGTGTGCTTTGAATGTACTTGGCTTCAAGTTCATTCGTAAAAGAGTCTGTTATACTGTTTAGGTGCTGATTCTGTTTGTGTACCTATGCCCCCTTTTTGAGACTTTACATGAACTGACTTCTTTGCATTAAATGGTGTGCTTCACTGTGGGCCATGCTTAAAAATACAGCTCTTTGGGCTCTTAGAAACGTTAGAAGTAGTAGGAATGCATGTCATTTTCCTACTTGTTGTTCAGTACTGAAGTTTTTTGTTTACTTGAAAGTGTTATGGGGCCAGGAAAAGGGGGAAAGGAGGCTGACAGAAGATAGTGCTTCACTTTAAGTACTAACCCTTGTGCTGAAAATGTATGAGATGTGATCAGATTGTGCAGTGCCATATAAAAGATATTTGTGACTTGTTCTTTGATGTAGTGTTTTTGGGCCCCTGTTTTTACTTTAAGATAATTTCAGAAGTGACCTCCTAGAAGACCATCTGTAGGTCTGTGTTCTGCATGAGAGGTGCTGGTCCATGGTGATCTCAGTAAGAAAAGTACTTAGACTCTCTACAGTGTAATTTAAAATGCTTTTGATCGGATTTGACATTATAAAGAGAATAGCGTAGATAATCATACATCCCTTTAGAAGCTGGGAGCATGAGTTGTGCAGCATCAAATGAGCTTTTGATCCTTGTGCTGCGCAACAACTACCTAACCTTACTGGTAGGAAGGCTTTCTTATAAGCAAGCGAGTCTGTGCATAATTTCTACTGTCAACCAGGAAAGGTGTTCATAGGAGAACTTCTTGCTCCACTTCTTGATAAAGGAAAGGACATACAGGTGGTGGTTGACTCATACCAAGCAGGAGCTGCCTGCAGACTTCTCTGTTACCAGATGGCTCAGCTTAGCCTCTGGCCAAGAGGTCTGCCCAGCACAGGCCTGAGCCTGTTAACTAGCCAGAGTTGATCACTAACACCTCAATGTGCTATGTTCTTCCAGGCAGAACTAGTACAGTTATACTCTTCTCTCTCTCTTTTTTTTTTTTTCCTTTAAAAAAACCCTTATGGAACTCTTTACAGTTTTGTTGGGTTGTTTTTTTGTTTTTTTGTTTTTTGTTTTTAATCTGTTAATGCACTTTGCTGTGTTTCTTTAGGAATTGCCAAACTTGTGATAGCAGAGCTATTTTTTAGTGGGCAGTACCAATGTGGAGTTTCGGTGGTCATCTTCCATTTGTATTTTTCTTTTTCAAGTCGGATATGTGAGATGCACATGTTTGAAGACATGTAAATTAATGGAACAAATAAAAAACTATCCTAAAAACATGCTAGAGTTTTCAGTGAGGAAACGAATTAAATTAATGAAATTATTAGTTAAATATTAGAGAAATGTTAGAGAAACAAAATACGCCTCTAAGTGAATTTACTTTTGGGATTCTTTGTATAACCAATACACAGCACTCTCTTCAAAATGGGTGCTTGTTTTGGTGTTTACTGGAATCAGTTTTTTAGATGCTAATACAGCTTTTAAATTTTAACTTAATTATTTTAACTTCAAATATAATATATTTAAAGGACCCACAGTCTGGCAAAGGTGCTACAGCTTGCTTACAGGTTTATCTTTATGTGTCCTCAAGGAAAGAGGAAACTGCAGCACTATAATACTTGTCTGTGTAGTTCAGTTATTTCCTCTGTCATATTTCTACCATTACCTGATACAAACATCTATTTTTTTGTTTTAAATGGATCCTTGAGTTGAAAATTGTGCTTGGGTGCTAAAGCTGTACAAGATATTGCTTGCTGGAAATATGAAGTTTTGATTCAGAGTCTGGGTTTGGTTTGGTAGGGATCTTAGAAAGCACCAGAACTGTAACTTGAGTGATATTTGCCCAGTATGCAGACAGCTTGCTTTCAAAGAGATCAGTTGTGTTGATGCAACTAAGTACAAGACAAAGCTGGTCTTGTACCTTTTGTTTTACTTCAAGACCTTTTCAGTACCCTTCAGTACCTTTTGTTTTACTTCAGGATTTGTTTTTTACTGTTAGATTGCTTCCCTCTAACTGTGAAACTTACTTGTTCAGAAACTTAGGTTTGTATGAACTTCCCAGTTTTTCTTCATCTTGTTTTTCAATGGTTTGAGGTGTTTTGGTTTTGTTTTGTAAAGTGCTTGTCTCACTGTCTATTTGGTCTTAAACTTGGGTTTAAACTAAATATTTTTCTTGCTGATACAAGCCTTTATAGGAGCATAGGTTGTGACCTCTTTTAGCTACAACACAATCCTTAGCACCTTAAACTTAACTTGAGAAGGCTGAAGAAAGTGCTTTTACCAGTCTATGTATGTCTGAATATGAATTAGTATTTAAAATTGCTCTCCAGGCTGTACTAATATGAAATAAAAAGTACATTTACCCTGCTTTAAAATACATGTCTTGTAATACAACTTTTAAGTACTTCATGTACTTGGGCAGACCTTGCTGATGTGATTCAATATTATGTGACGTATGGGTATGTAATTCTAATTGTCTGTGCAACTGGAATGTTTGAAGATGATCTGTCCCCCTAGTGAGTCTTTGACTAGTGACATACATTACTAACAATGTTTAATTCTTTACTGGCCTTCCTTGAATAGAGAAAAGGCTTAATACTTGCTTATTGATGGCTTTTAATGAGCCATCAATAAAACTTAATATGGCTTGAGGGAGATAGTGGTCCTATCTGGATGTGGCAGGTACAGGATAGAAATGTATAGCATAGCATATTTAATCCTGCACAGTCTGATTGCAAGAGAAGGTCTTGTGCTTGTGAAGCAAATCAAATTGGAGTAAAGCTTATTTTCAATTTAGATTACGCTGCAAGATAAGGTATTTCTCTTGCATTAAGTGTACCAGAGAAAGGAACTAATAGAATAAAGTTGGGTATTCTGAGTTTAGATGAAACTGCCTTCAAGATGTCTTTTTTCCACCTACTCTGAGGCCTTCTCTGTTGAACCTAGGAATGTTCAAGCCTTTTGGTGGCTGAGGAAACTAGAACATACTTGCCATGTTGTACTTTTTTTCTTGGTTTGCTGTAGGCACGGTAGTGGTAGAGCTGGGTAGTAGCTGCTTAATTTTGCAAGACTAGCAGAGTACATGTAAATGTTACAGTAAATGTAAGTGTAGCCTAATTTATTAAATTTTAAGTTAAAAATATGTTTAAGTATGTTTTCCTAGAAATTACTGGGCTACGAAGTTTTATGTAAGCAAGTCTCTCCAGAGAGCAAGGGCTGCTTCTTAAACAGCATGAAGGCTTTGCTATTACCATTCTACATCTCATGTTCAGCGGGATTGGCTTGAGAGAAAGAGTGTTTAAGGCAGGCAAGGTTTCCAGTTAATTCGGACACTAACAGTTGAGATTGTCTTTAGTTGTAATTATGGCCTTTGGTTGTTTGAAATGTTGATATGGAAAATATGTAACAATGCTAGTGGTCTTGAACATCCTGTGCTGAGGAATATGCTAGTTACTGTAAAGTATGGGAATGTCTTTGTGTTTATTTTAAATACAAAAGGATAATCACTTTTACATGTTGCAGTTACCACCTGCGACCTTCAGAAGGAACTGAAAAAGAAGCTTTCTCTGATCTTGTTTGTGTGTTGTTCTGCATTCAGTGGCATACAGAGCCAAAAATACAATCCCTATCAAAAAGATCCTACCACTGAATCTGCATGTGCATACAAGTGGTCAAGGTACACATTCTGAAAGACCATATATCGAAGTAGTGCTTGAATTGAGTACTCTGTTATTTGTCAATAGGAAGCTTAAAAAAGAGGGAGACAGTCATCTAAACACATCTGTTAAGAGTATGTATGAAGGTATCATTCTTCATGAAGTCAGACCTGCCCCTGAACTCTCGCAGTATGTGGCTTTTTGTTTAGGAGACACATGAAAAAGGAAATGGTAATATGCTGATAGAAGGGGAAGTTTTTGCGAGGAAAGATGTGGTTTGGATGCCAAATGTGTGGGGAAGTAAAGCTTGTTACTTTTTCTCCTTCGGGAATTTTCATTGGGGCTTATTTGCAAGTGGAGATTCAGGCTGTGCATGAGAGACCAAAGCAGGTATTAGAAATCCCATAGGAGACTCTCAAAGTGGCCCATTGAGTAAAACTGATTGCCTGTCTAGTTTATTATTGAATTTCATTTTGCATCCTAAATTTTGGGAGAAAAAGGGATGCATCTAAAGTAGCTAGAAGCCAAGTTGGTACTGAAGTTTAGGAATCACTTTTGGTAGGAAGTAGTTAAAACAGACATATTTACTTAGGGTGTCAGCATTTCTTATCTCAATTAAGAAGCATGTCATGCTGCTGGAATAACACCACTGGAATACCTTTCAAGGTATGCTTTAGTTGTAGAAGTCTATTTTGATTTACTTCATGTGTCAGAAACACCAGCTAGATACTCAATTAACAAAACCAGCATAGCCTTAAAAGTAAACCAAGGTTTCTTGTCAGGTATTAGCCTTCTGCAGCCGATTATCCTTTGGGAAGAGAAACGAAGCATGTCTCTTGCTTCAAAGCCATCCCTAACTAAATGTGCCTAAAATTACAGAAGCAGTGACCAAATGACAGAGTAATGTGATGCTAACTTTTGGCGCCTGAGGACAGTGGGGTGCAGAGTCTGATGCTTATAGATAATGTTTTTCAAAATGGTAGCCTTTCATTCATATTCTGGATAGGTTTCTATTGATCAGATTCATCAGTCTTGAAGCAACTAAAAATTGCCTAGATATTAGTGATCTGTATTACCTTATTTTTCTGGCCTGCATCCAAGTACTGGTCTGGGTTAACTCTCCTGAAGTCATCACTTAGCCTGGGGCTATAATGTCTGTCTCTCATCTTCTAAGAAAGATTGCCAATTGAATTAGGCCACTTTGAAAAGCTTTTATGGCTTTGATATGGGTTGAAAGCTGCCGGAGATGAGATTTCTCATATCCATTACAGTTGAGCATTATTCCATTTGATTAGTCACCCTTGGCATACAGATAGGATTTGAAAGTAAACAGTCTTTAGCAAACTTATCATTAATAGTTCACATTTTTATTACACTTGTATGTACTGTGGACATCTCTGATATTTCATATACATGGAGTTGTAGTGAATACACATTCCTCATTGGAAGGTTTCAAGAAGGAGTCATTAACAAGACCAGAGTTCAAGTATTTAAACACTTAATACTGTGACACTTTCTACTAGAAAGTATCTAAAATTGCAGCAAGAATGTGGTGGGACTTTTCTAACAGGGACTAACAACTTTCCATTTCAAGTCAGGAAGGTGAGAAAGAAAGCATTTGATAGAAACAGACCTTACACTCTCTAAAAGTTCTCAGTCTCTATAATAACAAACCACTTCTTTGAGCATTATGGCATTGCTTGAAGAAGGTATATTGGGTTGTACATGCTCTCAAGTATACAAACAGTTCTTTAATAGAATTGGCTTAAGTTCTGTTTTCTGTATTCTTTCTGTGACTTTTAGAGAAAATACTCCATCAGACAGTGTTAACTGCTTTCTTGTGCTCTGAATTCTGTACCTCATACCTCATACTCTGTATCTCATAAGCTTAGTTTGCTTAGTTCCCAAAGTAAGCCTGTTACCAGGAGAGTAATGTTCTTTGTATAAAAGTGGATATGTGCATTATTGTTACCTGTAACTTTCTCTAATATGCACTTAGTTACAGAAAATATATTTTTACAATGTTAGTATCTTCCCAAATCCCTGCTGAGGTTTGCTGAGGTTTACTTGTTTGTCCGGAAAAGAATTGCTCCCATCCTCATGCTAATTACACCTTTCACACTTGTTTAAACTCTCAGCCACTTCAGTGATCATTTTGACTTTTCAAATATGTTTTTATTTGCTAAAATTAATGCTCTTTATACCTCTTGATCTCTGAATCATTAAACATACTTTTTTCTTAGCCTGCTATTGCTAATTTAAGAGGGCCTCAAATCTTTCATTTTTGTAACAAAGTTGGAGCGAGAAGAATAGACTGGGTTTAATTCTAGGCTGGAAATTAAAAAAATGCTTTTGCTTTTTCTGTCTATATTCAAATCAGGCATGCTTGGCTTCAGTCAAGACATGATCCAGACATTCTTTGCAGAATGAATGCCCTAGTTTGTGTTCAGTGACTTATTGTGCTTTTACACCTATGAATTTATATTCAAATCCCAAAGGATTATACTGAAAGAACTCATTTTAAGGTACTTATAGGTTTTGCAAGTTGAGCTGAAGTGATTTAAGAAATAGTTATTTTTAGCTATGGTTAGAGCATCTCAGTTGCAGGGTTAGTAACTTCATGTAAGTGCAAAAACTGTTGGTCTTAAATAGCTTTTAGTGCTTGGAAATGGGGCAATGCTTCAGGAAAAGCAGTTTTCAGATGATGACCAAGTAAATGATTTGATGGGATAGAGCTTAAATTATTCTACCTAGTTCTTGTGAATCTAGTTAGATTTTTTTTTTTTTTTTTCCTCATCAAATGTTGGATCTTTAAAGCACTGCTGTGGAAGGAGTAATGAACTGTTGTTATAATACAGTTATTGGAGTCCATATATTTCATGATCTGATGACAATTTCTTTTCTCTCTAGGAGTACACTGTAACCATCCTGTCCTTCAGCTGCTTTCCCTTGAGTGGGCCTGGTAAGTTTCTACAATCTATTTAAAGTAGCCTTGTCAATGCAAGAAGGGTTAACTTATTTTCAGCCATTCTTCTCCCTTCAAATGTGAATGTGGAGTAAGAATAAGGCTCTGCCTTACTTCAGCTGTTGTTTGTCTTATAAGAGCTTCCCAGTTCTGTTTGAAATTGAAATGTCCAGTACCTATCTATAGTGAACAAGAGCCAGCTTGTGCCCAGGTGGCCAAAAAGGCCAGTAGCATCCTGGCTTGTACCAGAAATAGCATGTTCAGGACCAGGGCAGTGATTGTCCCCTTGTACTGGGAACTGGTGAGGACACACCTGCAATCCTGTGTTCAGTTCTGGGCCCCTCATTACAAGAGAGACATTGAGGTGCTGGAGTGTTTCCAACAAAGCTGGTGAAGGGTCTAGAGAACAAGTCCTGTGAGGAGGGTTTGGGTGGGCTGGGGTTTAGCCTGGAGAAGAGGAGGCAGAGAGAAAACCTTACTACTCTCCAGAACTACCCGAAAGGAGATTGTAGCAAGGTGTAAGTCTCTTCTTCCAGGTAACAAAGGATAGGAGAAAAGGAAATGGCCTCAAGTTATTCCAGGGAAGGTTTAGATTGGATATTAGGAAAAATTTCCCCACCAAAAAGGTTGTTGAGCATTGGAACATCCAGACCAGCAAAGTGGTAGAGTCACCATCCCTAAAGGTGTTTAAATGATGTGTAGATGTGGCACTCGTGGACATGGTTTAGTGGTGGACTTGGCAGTGCAGGCTTAATAGTTGGACTCAAAGGTAATTTCTAACCTGAATGATTCTGTGATTAAGATAAACACAGAACATCCTCATTCCTTTGTATCTGTACTGCTTAACAAAATTTCTGGGAAGTTTTCTCCAAAGCTGGTAGTGTCTGTGGTTATTGCCATTGACACTGGACAGTTTATTGATTTGTCTCAGGGCCTCTGTTTTTGAGAACCTTGCCTTTCTGCCAAACCTCGATATATCAAAATTACTACTGAATTCTATTTCATGAAGTATTGCATGTTGCAGATCTTATTTTCAATAGTTATTTGGCAGAAAAAAAAAAAGGATTACTTCCCAGTTGAAACAGGACTTGCTGTAGGCAATTTCCTGGGTTTCATGTTGATGTGACTGTGAAAAGTTTTGACATCTTATTCTACGTGATCACATTTGAGTGTGTTTTGTTCCATTTTGCGTCACTGTAGCAGTGCAGAGCTTTTCTACATCCTGATGTCTGCAACAAGGCGTCAGTTTAAATGAAAGCTGAAATGTTTGCCCTTTATTTAGGTGAAGCAATTAAAAGTGAAGTATATTGAATGTTTCCTCCATCCAGAATGAAGACAAATGTAAAGATGGCATGTCCAAGGAATTTTAAAAGGTGTAGACCTCCTGACTGAGCAGTGCTGAGTATTTATTCTCTTTAATTAGTAAAGTAAGTATGAATAAAACCTATGCTGCTGGGGGTTAGGTGTGCCATTTGTGTGTATATATCTATATATGGCAATATTGGACAATAACAGGTTGGGTTAGCTTCAGTTTCATTCTGTCAGTACGCTTAATGCTCTTCATGGGAGAAGATGGGTATTATATATAAGATTGTACAAAGCAAAACGGTTTTTGTGGGAATTTTTGTGCATTCTTCTTTAATTGGGTAGCGTGATTTAATCTAGTAGAAAATTCTAAATTACAAGAGCCATCATGTTAATATATTGCTTTGATTTTGGGATTCTTCTTAAATAAGAAATCACGTTTGCTATATGTGTTTAGGATGCTGCTGAAGGACTGCTGATAATGTGCCAGACACTTCTTTATCTTATACCTGTTTGTGTTTCTGCTTGGAGTACCCAAATGTTTGGTCAGAATATATTTTCTCCTAACTTCTGATGCTATTTTTACTCTTCATTTAAACTTTTGCATTCCAAGTAACTTTCCTTAAAATAAATAAGATGATAGCTAGAGTTAGGTGCCAGCAGTTCTTGAATCCTTTTGCTATGCTCTGGATGCTAGGGCAAATATTACCTATTTAAAACTGGGGAAACATGAATAAGCTTCAAGTGTTTAATGGTGACAAAAATTGGCTTTATCAATTCTCTAAGAATGTCTTTTCTTTCTTTTTTTTCCTCTACCAGCTGCTGTTCTCTCACAGGTGAAAGTCATGATCACGCTAACAGAACTCAAATACTTAGCAGATGCCCAGTCATCCTACCACATACTAAAACCATGGTGGGATGTCTTCTGGTATTACCTCACCATGATAATGCTGCTAGTTGCTGTGCTCGCTGGGGCTCTTCAGCTTACTCAAACCAGAGTATTGTGTTGTCTTCCTTGCAAGCTAGAATTTGACAATCATTGTGCCGTGCCTTGGGATTTAGTTAAAGCCAATCTTAACATGTCAGCTAGCTCTACAGCACAGATAATCATCCCGCTTAAAATCCAGAACGATCTCCATCGACAGCAGTATTCCTATATTGATGCAGTATGTTACGAGAGGGAGCTTCACTGGTTTGCCAAATTTTTTCCATACCTAGTGCTTCTGCATACCTTTATTTTTGCAGCTTGCAGTAATTTCTGGCTTTACTACCCTAGCACAAGTTCCAGGCTTGAGCACTTTGTAGCCATTCTTCAGAAGTGTTTTGATTCTCCATGGACAACGCGTGCCCTCTCAGAAACAGTTGCCGAGCAGTCTGTGAGGAAGTTGCCAATAGCCAAATCAAAAGCCGCGATTTCACCACCCGGGAGTTCAGTAGATGTAGGGGCCAGCAGACAGTCCCTGCCATATTCCCAACCTGGCTTGGAACCGACGGGAAGAGAAAATTCCTCAAGTGTTCTTGACAAAAAAGAAGGGGAACAAGCTAAAGCTATATTTGAAAAAGTAAAGAAATTCAGAGTACATGTTGAAGAGAAGGATGTCATATATACGGTGTATATGAAACAGATTATAGTGAAAGTCATTGTATTTGTAATAATAGTAATTTATGTCCCCTACTATTTATCATTTATTACACTCGAAATTGATTGTGTAGTCAATGTTCAAGCCTTCACAGGCTACAAAAGGTACCAGTGTGTTTATTCACTAGCAGAGATTTTTAAAGTTTTGGCTTCGTTTTATGTTGTTTTAGTGATCTTCTATGGGTTAACTTGTACTTACAGTTTGTGGTGGATGTTGAAAAGTTCACTTAAGCAATACTCTTTTGAAAAGCTGCGAGAGAAAAGTAATTACAGTGATATTCCTGATGTAAAGAATGACTTTGCATTCATTCTCCACTTGGCAGATCAGTATGATCCTCTTTATTCCCAACGATTCTCAATATTCCTGTCTGATTTGAGTGAAAACAAACTGAAACAGATCAATCTTAACAATGAATGGTCAGTGGAAAAACTGAAAAATAAACTATTAAGAAATTCCCAAGACAAGATTGAGCTCCACCTTTTCATGTTAAATGGTCTTCCAGACAGCGTCTTTGAGCTGACAGAAATTGAAGTCTTAAGCCTGGAACTTATTCCTGAAGCCAAACTTCCTTCAGCTGTGACCCAGCTAGTCAATCTCAAAGAACTCAATGTCTATCACTCATCACTAACTATGGACTATCCAGCAGTCAGTTTTTTAGAAGAGAATCTGAAAACATTGCGCCTCAAATCTAGTGAGATGGGAAGAATTCCATTTTGGGTCTTTCATCTGAAAAACCTGCAAGAATTGTGCTTAACAGGATATTTCATGCTAGATCATCACAATTCCATATATAACGAAAGCTTTCAGGGGCTAAAAAATCTGAGGTCCATTCACTTAAAAAACAACCTTTCTCGTATACCTCAAGTGGTTACAGATCTTCTGCCTTCTTTGCAGCACTTGTCTATCAACAATGAGGGGAACAAACTGATCGTGCTAAATAACCTGAAGAAGCTGGTCAACCTGAGAACCTTAGAATTAATCTGCTGTGACTTAGAGCGCATTCCCCATTCCATTTTTACCCTCAACAATCTGCATGAAATTGACTTAAAGGAAAATAACCTCAGAACAGTGGAAGAAATAATTAGTTTTCAACACCTTAAGAACCTTTCTTGCTTAAAGTTGTGGCACAACAGTATTTCCTATGTCCCGGTGCAGATTGGTGGATTATCAAACCTGGAACAATTGTATCTAAATTATAATAATATTAAAAATGTTCCATTGCAGCTCTTTTTTTGTAAAAAATTACACTCTTTGGATCTTAGCTATAATAAGCTAACCTCCATCCCTGAAGAAATTGGTTGTCTGACCAACCTGCAGTACTTGGCATTGACAAAAAACCATGTAAGTAGAACTTTGAATTACTACTTCAAGCAGATACTGACTTAACCTACCATATTTTTTCTAGAGCAGCCTCTGTTTCTAAATGCTTTTGTGATGTTCATGATTAAAGTAAACCCAGTAAAGCTGAAAAAAGGGATGGTGCTTGTTTAATCAATGTAACTTCAGTGTCATCAAAGCTTGTATAATACTAAATATTACCCTAGTCTGTCGCATCTTAAGGACTCTGATCCAGAGATTTCTGCAGCCATCCTAACCTGCACTATCTTTCCTTGCAGCTGTCTATCCTATATAGTATTTTAATGGAAGTGAACAGTGCTCAGTTGTTACTATCAAATGTCAAGCTGAAAGCTGTAGTGAATCAACAGCTAGTTGATGAGCAGCTCAGCTGTCTGGGAAGAGGGAAATCATTATAGCTGTAACCTTATTAGCAGTCCTAAGCAGTCTGGGCCATTAGTATCAGGTCCAGACTTGTGTCTGAGGGCTTCTTTTGAGGTTTGTAATTGGTTTTTCACTGATGAGGTTTGTTTTGGATGGACTAGAGTTACTACTGTACTGTGCAGATAACTGCTGGTACAGGTTTCACAACACAGGAGCTGCTAATGTCTCTTCACAATCTGTATTTTTTTCTTCAGTAACTGATTCTTAGGAGATAGTAGCCTATTTCTCCCCTGCCACTTGTGCATGCGCCTGTTTCGTACACACTTGTGCGTACGCACACATGTATATGCTTCCCCTGCCAGGCTTATGTCTTCTGCCAAGAGCTAAGCATCTTAATGAAACAGATATATAAAACCATCCCAGTGTTCTCAAGCAATTTATCCCATAATGATAGAAACATTACAATCTTCCCATTCGTTATCCTTCCATAAGCTAAGAGGGTTGGGCTTTTTTTTTACCCTAAAATATAACTGGGAAATGTTAAAACAATGCAGCTGCATGTACGCTAGCAATTTCTAATATATATTTTTGTTGTTGTTTTCTTTTTCTAGATTGAAATGCTGCCTGATGGATTATTTCAGTGCAAAAAGCTGCAGTTTCTTCTTCTGGGAAATAACAGCCTGATGAATTTGTCCCCTTGTGTGGGTCAGCTACTGAATCTTGTTCAATTAGAGCTCATTGGAAACTATCTTGAATCACTTCCTGCTGAACTGGAAGAATGTCAGTTCTTAAAGAGGAATAGTCTCATTGTAGAAGAGCGGTTGTTAAAAACGCTTCCACCCCGTGTAAGAGAGCGTTTGCAGGCAACTTCAGATAAGTGCTGAGTTTAAACCGGAAGTCTGCATCATTGCAGTCTGTAAGCCTGTGTATCTAAAGGGCTCCATAGGTGAAGTGGGAGAGAACAGTTTACAAATCAGTCTTAAACTTAAATTCATTGAACTGAGTTGATTGTTTTGGAAAAGACAAGTTTACTTAGATTCAGAAAAAAAAATGCAGCCTTTAAAAGGTAATCCTATGTTTGAAAAATCTGAAATACAGATTGCTGGTTGGCTTCTACTGGTTGAAATAACTGTTTATGATGATATTGAAATGGAAGAGTTGATTGCCTGGCTATAGTGAGGGTGTATATACCTTTTTCCTGTGGGAATTCTTTTCTGTTGATAGTGATAATTTTAACAGCTTCATCTTCTGCCACATGAGTTCTAAGAACTGTCTGGAATTAGTTTCTGAATGTGAATTCCTCACTAACTTAGAATATGCTAAATTAAGAGTTTAAACTATTTGAGCAGTTCTATTGCATGGATCATACCAAAAGTAATTTTTCAACATACCTTAATTTTAAAAGCTTTTGACAAATACTGAGCATAAATTCTATAACTGTGGAAGTTGCCATTTGAATCATGCTATTAAAACCAGTTGGACAAAACCACCTGAAACCAGTTTCAGTATTTTGTCTTAAAACTAGTAAATACAAATTGAATTGTTGGCTAGAAATTGGGAAGACTCAGAAGAATCTGCAACAAGTGTTGTGCGCATGTATGAGACAGCAAATCTTACAGTACTGGTCTTCATATGTAATGATGGCAAATAGAACACAATCTAGTTGCAGGATTGTCTTCTGTATGTTGTGAGCATCGCAGGTGTTAGTGTAGTGTATGTGCTGTTTAACATGTTTTGTAACTTCTCATTACTGACTGCCCCAGTCCTTCATACCCAGTTACTGTATTCTGGTGTCTGGGGAGAGGGTGAATAAAGTTGGTATTAGTGACAGACTCAGTTAAGCCAAATAGTCATGCAGCTTATACTTGCGAGGGGAAACCAGGAAGCATTATAAGCTTTGCCTCTTCTAGGGATATAGTTCCATAAATCATAGTGATGGAATGAGCTCTTATGCCATCCTTAATACTTGCAAAACTGGATGGAAATAAAATGGTTCCTGACTTCATTCTTCTGCTGTGTGCTTTTTTTATTGTATTGAAGTCTTAACTCTCATGATATTTAAACATGTTCACTAAAAATATAGGTGGTGCTCCTGGACAAAAAAAAAGCAAGCATGCTTTCTGAAAATATATTTGACTTTTTGTATTAAAGTTTTCAAAACCTATCTCAATAATGGGTTAAATAGATAAGGTAAACTGTGTTCTTAATTCCTGTGCTCATCAAATATGCATTCCAGTTTGTAATATCAAATCATCACAGATAAACCAGTTTTAATACTAAGACTACTTTTAGTCATCTCTTGCTCCCATCCCAGTGCCACTCTTGTGGAGAGTAAGGTTTACTTGGAATGAAAATGCCAAAATCCAGCCTGGTCAACATGAAAGTAGGAGATGTCTCTGCAGTAGCAGTGCAGGAGATGCATATTTTTTTACAGTACTGATGGCATTCCAAAGACCTTTACAGTTAGAGCACTTTTCATCTCAGGGAACCAAAATGTGATAAACCTACTACTTTTTATGTAGTTCTAGAAATGTTTTGTGTAAACTGGTAAGTTGTGTTTATGTGCAGACTTGTGTTGCTGGAACAGTCTATAGCATCCGTATGTAGCTCTTCCAAACTCCTTCAGCTGATCTTGAGTTGTTTAATAGTTCCGTAGGAATTGGCATGGTTCACAAACAGAGCTAGTTGTGAATGATGTGATGAAACCAGAGTACACTGGTGTGTGCCCCTGTGTCAAGAATGTTGTTAATAATTGTAGTAGGCCTGTCAGGACTTTGTAACTTAACACTGAAGAACACTTTGTGCCGGAACTTGACATGCAAGACTTGCAGTCTAGTGGCTTTTAAAAAAATTAAGCAAGCATTCACATTAAAGCTTTTTTCTAAACTGGGAAGCAGCATTCAACAAGTTAAAGAAGCAAGCAACTGGCTTGGCCAGAAACTTTCACTTCTTAGCAGTGCACCAGTCCTTTTCTATAACCAACAAAACTGATGTCGGTGAACAGTGATCTTAAATGCACAGTTTGGGCTAGTTTTGTCTGTGAAATAACATAAATTACTGGGAGAGAGGTACTTAATTTCTAAATTGTGCAACCTCAAAGGAGTTGAGGAAACACTAAGGGATACATAAAAATGTAAATACTGTTTTATATGTTAAATGGGTTATACTTTTTTTGCGACTTTAATATTTTTTTCACTCTGTACCCCCTCAAGGGCTGGATTTTTTTCCTGCATGTTTGAGTGTTCAAAAAAGACCCAGAAAAACCCCCGGAAGTGTAAAGACTAGCGTCTCTAGCCTTGTTTTCAAACCACGGTGTGCCTTTATAATCCATGTTGTACCATGAAACCCAATCCTAGTGCTTAGAATTGAGGGTAGAGACAAATATAAAAGAATTTCTTGAACTCACTTCAGCTATAACCTTAATATTCAATATTTCTTCAAAATGAGGGGGTTCTCAGAGAATCAGTACATGAATCCGCTGTCATAAGCTTTGTATGATAAGTATTGTTGCCATCTAGTCTTTGTATTAAACAATTGCTTCCAATCAACAAAAGGCTTTGCAACTTGTCTGTTGTGTGTGAGAACTTTGTATTGTGACCTTCCGTATCGTGACCATTTCTTTTGAATAATTAAATTTTTCTGGCATTAAAATTCTATGAACTGCTCTTTATTTTCTATAGGAGATGTTGCATTTAATGCAAAACTCAAGTCTGCTTCCAGCTGTCTGCACTGATGTGCTAGCCTGCTAGCTCTAGTTGGGAACCTGGGTTTAGCTCTGTGTTTTAAAGATAAGGGAAAACCCCCAAAGTGCAAGTGATGTTATGTATTCAAGTGTTAGCTTCTTATCTTTAGAAATAAGAACTTCCCTAGTAAGTTTTAACAGAACTGTGTCCCTTTCTTCTTGCAGATGAAATGAAATAACTAATAAAAAAATGACCTGTGGTTTACCTGTTCTGACATGGGAGTGTTAGTAAAATAAGGCAAGTGATTCTTCTTAAAGTTTTGCCAGGTTCCATGCTCATGCAGATCCACGTATTTTGTTTTCTTGGCAGCTTATTGTAGTTCTAATGATTTAGTCTTGTAAGCAGTAGACGTACATCATACTAACAAACTTCCTTGGTATGTAGACTTCCCATCTTCAAGAATGTGACCAGAAGTTCATTCTGTAATCACTTCTAGTAAGTGATTCTTTCCCTTTTTCCCTTTCCACCCCAGTAAATTCTGGGATTATAGAGAACAATATAGGAACACCTGAAGAATTCTACTAGCAAATACATGGCTTCAAATGTGGAAAGCAGGAGGCAGTGCATGACATCCTATGGATTGTTTATGTCGAGGATTTTACAGAACTTTGAGTATTTCTATAGAGTTCAGGAATTAATCAAGCTCTTGTGCTTTATTTGGCCTTGTTGGGTGTGTGAGTCCCTCAAATGTGTAAGCACAGTAATGTGTTTACCAAAGAGAATCCAGAGACTGTGTGGTTTACTGGCTGTCATGATGGAGCTGACAGCTAATGTCAGCTGTGGCAACAGAGGAGGAATTGTAGTAAGCTGATAGGAAGAAGCAAGCAGTGATACTGAAGTCCTATATACTTGTAGGATACAGCCAGGTCTTGGAAATTCCTGTGTCTGGAGAAGCTGTTATGCTGGCATTACATGATGGGTTTATCCCAGTCCTCCATTGCTAGGTCATGTAGGTGATGGAGGGGAAGTTAGCAACCCACTCCAGGGCGGGACTGGCATTTGAAAGGATTTAAGCATTAACTCGTTCTAGTGTGTTTAGTAAATGAACTACTGCATCTTTGTGTTGTTGCTTCCTTATGTTCCCTCATTTACATGAATGTCTGTTCTGCCTTTATCTAACCTCTAGTGACTTAAAATCTAGTTTTATAACTTTATGCAAGTGTCCTCTCTGCTTGGCAGCACCTGGCTAAAAGACTTCCAGGCAGTATGGATATGCAAGCCATATGAATTCAGCACTTGCTGAGGTGGAGAAGAGAGAATGAGAAGTGGTAAACCTGGAGATAGAGGTAAAAAGAATAGATGCTCAAAGTAACAGGGAGATATCTAAGGGATCATTATTACTACTTAGCCCAGCAAAGCTATTGGTAAGTATTGCTTGCTAGTATGGTGGTTAATACACTGAGGTATTAGTCTATAGTGCTTGTGGACATGCTGTTAAACAGGCACATTTATTACTTGCTATTGCTTTTTTCCTCTTATAAGAATGCTGTGTATTAATCTACTGCTACAGTTTCTAAAACTTATAAAAGTTTGAATAAAACTTTTCTTTTCCCTCCTTCATACTTGCATACTGATGTATTGCAGAACCAATACTCATGTCAAAACATGGTGCAAAGCAACTAATGTGATGAGTATTTGAAAAGTGTGCAAGGATGGAAACTGTAATAGGAGGTATGTAGAAATGCCAGTCACTGCACTCACACTGGCTTTGCAATTTGAAAATCTCGTAAGTCAAGATTAAGGCTTATTATATGGATGAAAAGGGGAAAAAGAGGAACATAGCTTCCTGATTTTCATTGAAAACATAGCTAACCTGCAAGGAAATAGTGAGTTAACTGATGGTTTCAAATCAGCCTTGCTCAGAGGCAAATCTGAATAAAGCTGTGCATGAAAAGCTGGTGGGGTTTCTTTATTGGTCAAGTTTCTTATCACAGCTAAAGGTGCTTAACTCTTCTGCAGCAGTACAGGGAAGAGGTCCCAGGCAAAATCTTGGCAAAACACTACTTAATTGTACTCGTTTTCTGCTGCCATAACAAGCAGAAACATGGTACAGTGGCAAGTACCAAAGTCAGTAGGAGAACAGGTCAAAGAGCAGTACCTCCCCTTATGACGATTGCTTAGGGTGCAACTTTGCATGTGTTTGCAAAGTAATTATCCTGGGCTGCCCTTTTTTTTTCCTTACGGTATGTTTTGCAACCAACTGATCACATGGTCACAACTTTTTATGTGGCCTATAATACATTATGTGCATAAATGCACATATGTAGGTATTGAATCCGTATTTGGTGTTAAATAGGTCTAGGGCCCAGTAATATACTAAGTGTGTTTCTCTAAAATAAGGTATGAAGTGAAAAGTGTAAGAACAGAAACACTGGATATCACATATGCTCCGTTACTTTGGCTGCAGTGGTTGCCTGAAAATTTAGAAGTGGGAGAGGAGCTAATCAGACTGACCTCAGCTGTGACCCCAGGGATATCCTATGTTATATGATGTCATGCTTGGCATATAAAGCTGGGGAAGAAGGAGGAAGGGAGGAACATTCGGAGCTATGGAGTTTGTCTTCCCAAGTAACTATTAGCGTGACGGAGCCCTGCTTTCCTGGAGATGGCTGCGCACCTGCCTGCGGTGGGAAGTGGTGAATGAATTCCTTGTGTTGCTTTGCTTGTTTTATCTCAGTTCTCTAGTTCTCACTTTTACTCTTCTGATTCACTCCTCATTCAGTGACTGGCTGGATGCTTGGTTGGCAGCTGGGGTTAAACAATGACAGTGACCCATGATAAATGGTGACTCTGTGGGCTCATTAATCCTTGGCACTGCTAGCTTTCCTCAGATTGCCTGAAGAGGGGAGAGAAGCTAGGGCAGGAGCTAGTCCAACTGCTGTAGTGCAAGCCATTTGCAGTCCTGAATCTGGCTGATGCAAGAGAACTGCTGCATTTTCAGTCTGTCTCATTACAGAAAACTCATATTTTGAGGGACTGATTCTGTAAGGTGCTGAGTTTCCAAGTAACTGCTTAGTGAATGTGCCTAACTCCCACCCGAAGCCAGTGGGAGTTCAGGGTATTCATATCATTCCAAATACCCTTTTTTATTCTTAAAGATGGCTTGATAAAAGGAGCTTGTAAAACAGTGATTTCTTTTCTTTCTGTGCTGTGGATATAATGTATATGCATGAAAGAAAATGGATAACCATTTTCTGTTTTGAAAGTGGCTAGAAACAAGCATCAATGTCAAAGGGAAGGATATATGAATCTTACTTAATTCGAATCTGGGTTTATGCCAAGTGTGTGTGGTTTTGCTAGTTTGAGAAATAAATGGTCTTCTCTGATAACATATTCTTTCCTGTGTTGGTTCACAGAAAACTGATAAACTAAAGGTACAAAGTTTTACATTTACCAAGTCTTGCTCTTTGCTGTAGCTGCCTGTTTTTCTGGATTTAAAAGCACTAGCAATTTACAAAGAGGGATTGGTTTTCATTGCCATGGATTTACACAGATCCATCAAGAGCATAAACAAAGCTTCATATCCGTAGCAAAGGAGTCTGAAATTCTACATGAAGTTTCTAGTTGCAGTGGGCTACAATACAGTTACATTATTTATTATGTTAAAATAGAGGCTTTTAATAAGTTAACCTCACAAATTAAGATTAAAAGTCAATAGAGTAGTGCTTCATAGTTTGATAAAAAGTTCTGTGTGTTTTATGCTGCCATTCGTTTAGTTCTTAATGCATCAAAGATGTTTGTGCTGGAAACGTGCAATTGTCAATGAGAAGCTAAAGCAGTGGGCAGATGGGGAAGTAGAATATGCGCAAGAGCTGCATGTTCATGACTTAGCAGTGCAGTAGCAAATAGTACATAACAAGGTGTCTTTTAAGACTTCAGGCTTAATCAGTTCAGATCTCAGTCATTTGTTTCCCTTGGAGTATGGCTCCAGGACTTTGCAGGCTCAGGAAAACAGAACTGGAGCAGAGACAAGTCATGGTCTGGGCATATTTGTATCTCGAAAAAAAAACCTGCTTGATCTTTTCTGTTGTGGTTTTATTTGTTTGGTTGTCTGATTTTGGGTTTGGTTTGTTTTTCTGGTGGTTGCTCTGGTTTTGGTTTTTGTTTTTAAGGAAAATAACAAAGCCATGCAGCAGAAGCCTAGTTGAGTTCCTTTAAGGCATAGAATAGTTAGGGTTGGAAAGGACCTTAAGATCATCTAGTTCCAACCCCTCTGCCATGGGCAGGGAAAAGCCCTTGCATTTTTCAAAGTTTCTCTCCTTAAGGAAGGCTTGTGTGCTAGTGGATTTCAACTCTGCCTTTTCTCATTAACAGCCTACCCTTCAGTGAGTAATAAATGTATAGGCTAAAGGAGTCACCTATGGCTTCGAGATGACAGTGAAGGTTCTTTCCCATGTGTCTAGGTATACATTCCTTCTGTTTCTGTATTGAGGTCAGGGAGATAAGGGCTAAATCACTGTGGTTGCTGCCTCACCCTTAGGGTCCAGCTGTTGGTAAAATTACATCCTGATATGCAGGAGAACTCATGCTTGTGCTGGCATGAGAGGGAGATGGGAGGGGCACAATAAGGCTGGTTACTTAAGGCTGTGCCAGTTTCAATTGCTCAGAGACAGAAATGTGACCTAAATAGTGGCCATATCGAAGTGTAGAAGATGGAGTAAGAAACACACAGATCAGGAGGCAAACTCAGTAACTAGCGGCTGTCCCTGCTATATGTTGAAAGGCCTGAGCTGGCAAAGAGTACTGAAGAAAATACTATTTAGAAGGAAAAGCTTTGGTTGTAGGTCTAAGTCCTCTCAATATCAGCATTTCTGTTTGTATTCTTAGCATTCATTTAACTAACAGCTGTATTTTTGCCATCTTCATAGGGTTAAGTGGTTTCTTTGACAATTATGTGAATCCATAAGTCAGTGGGGAGGGAGTAGCATTTACTCTCAGCCAAAGTAATATGCTAAAAAAATGAGAGAGCTTTTATAGTGTGAGCTGTATGTACTAATGTTGAACCAGATTGCCAATGAAGCAGGGGAAACACATCCTGTGCAGCTAGGGACCTGGCACGTTTGAATATGCCAAGTAATGTTTTTGCCTCTCTCTCCCCAAATGATACATGTCCTGAGAATATCTCCACGTGAGAGAGAATAAACGCTGAGGAGCGCTAACAAAAAGGATTGCAGTCATCTATGAACAGTTACACAAATGGATAAGGTATGTGTGCATTAAAGATGCCAAAGGTAAGCTGCTAGATAAATGTTGAGAAACAATTAGCCATACCTGGAAAATCAAAACAAGCAGTTGCAGAGAATACTTACCTTGTGCTCTTGCTCCTTAGTATTTTGATTTTCAGTTGTTTTAAAACTCCAATCGCCTATTGAAATTCTGGTTTATTTCTGCTTCTAAATGCTCCAAGACCCCTGTGTGAGGCATTTCTAGTGTAGAATTTCTTTCCTACCTATGCTTTAGGTAACTTTAGGTGTATTTTACTCTTCTTCTCCCCCTGCCGGCGATATTGCCTGACCAGTTGGGTGCTGTAACATGATATCAGGTACGGACTTGTTTGAAAAGGCAGGTGAAAAAAATCTTTTAATTGATTGATTAAAAAACACAACTTAAACCCTTTAAGGTTTGACTGTAAATACTCCCTCCATTTCCAGTATGGAACAAAGCCTTGGGAACAAGCAATGGAACTCTTAGAGGGGAGGCAGAACTAGTTCGTTTTCCCGCTGCCAGTTAGCCACTGTGTGCAAAGCAAATGAACAGCCATATACACAAATGCACAAAAACCCCAAATAGCAGAAAACTAAGTGAATTATTTTACTTTATGTATTTGAGTGGCAAAATGTGCATTTTCAGTTTACTTTTTTTGCTGTCTTTGCCCAGTTTTGATGCAAATCAGTCCAAGCTGGAAAGTCAGCAGTGACATTGAGATGAATGTTAAGCTCTATTAACAAAGTTGTATTAAATAGAAGAAGTTCTCAAAAAATGGGTAAAGTCCTTTCCTATTGACAGACTATTGAGTTCTGGAGGGACTAGAAATGATGTTGCTTCTCTCCTCAGTTCAAAACACTTCATGCTTTGCCTGGAAATGTTGGACCAGATGCTCCTGAGGCTCCTGCTAACCTGGGGTTCTATGATTCAAACCCATGTCAGAATAGTTACCTGGCAGCATGCTCTGCTCACCTAATTTCCCTTTTGCTTGTATCTGTCTCTGCACAGGGCAGTGTAGTCACTCCATCACTTGGGTTGTGTCACTAATTTGGAACATACTCTCCTTCCCAGTCCTTGAGTCATTTTTGTTCTTTAAATCTTTCTGAATATCTGTTGTTTTCTTCATGTACTTCAGTGGCTGTGCTGGGAAGAGTGTTTTCTTCATTTCTGCTGGGGGAAAATAAAACACTTGTTATTCTGAATCTGTGGTAAAACCTGAGTGACAATCATGTATTGTCTTTGGTTTTTATTTTATGAATGTGCAACATAATGTACTTCACATGATTTTCAAACATAATTGAATAAATAGTTTCCTTATGTAGAATGGATGGGAATTAAACATCAAATATGTAACTTGCTGATGGTCAGTATTTGCACATTTAACAATATTTTTCATTACTAATAATCTGGTATAATGTGTCTAATTGGTTATGTCAGCTAAGAAGCAGGCAGCGGGTTGGAGTGTTCCTCTGTTTTGCTTGTTTACGATGAATCACAATAGTCTCTTCTTGCTTAATTTCTGTGTTTTGAGAAATTGATGTAACTCACTGCTTCCAGCACAGGTCCTTTCCTGACTCCTCACCCTCTGGTTTTGTCCTGGGATTATCCCCCCTGCCATGTCTGCCTCCAAGGGCTGCTTTGTCTAGTCCTTTCACTCAGCCTGGGTGCTTTTTCTCTTTTGAGGTTGCATCCACTGTACAGCCGGCAATTGTCCTTTATTTAGATCTCTCTGCATGCATAATTTAGGCTGTATAGCAGCCTTTCTGGGGCCTTTGTTTCAGCTGGGGTTTTCTGATCCATGAAAGGGATGTGTAATTCTCTCCAGGAAAAGGGTGATTTTTCTCATATACCAGCTTCAGTGACAATTTTGGCTAGCTGTTTACAGAAACTAACTGTGATCATGCCGCCAGGTATCCCCAGACCAGTCACTAGAGGTCAATATCATCCTCTGCTAATAGAACACTAACTACCACATCATTAAAGGACCGCCTCTTCTCTAGGGGTTAATCTCTCTAAACACTTCTAAAGCTCATGATGGGGTGTTACTGATCCTGCCACTGTCCAAGGTTAGAAGGACAGAAGATGTAAAACAGGAGTTAGTAGTTTCTCACAGTGTGGGCTTTTTAAAGGTACCAGGAACAAGAGAAAAATGTATCTGAAGGTCTTTACCTTTCTGTGCCTGAGGTTGCTTTTGGTGAATGCCTTGGGGAACAGTAGCAAAGCCATCAGGGAAGAGCAATAAAGGAACTTTTCTGGAGCTATTGCTGTGTGTCAGCTGTAGGTCTTGCTGCTAATGTGTGCGTAGCCAAGGGCTCCTATCAGTACAACATGCACTTCATCAGCATCGTAACTGTTGGGGATCCCTAGGATTTTCCAGATGCACAAGTGTTACCTTTGCATTCCTGCTTGGAGATGCTTTTTACTGTTTCTAGCATGGACAAATTTGAAGTCTGTGACAAATTGTTCCAGAACAGAACAGAAGTTAAGAAAACTGAAACCAGGGAGGAAGAGCTTAATGCTGCATCATCTCATAAGCAGCTGAAGGAAAGAAGCCTGGCCTACAGATCAGTGTCCCTGAAGATTTGCTCATAGTTGCGGTATTTAAAAGTGACCTCCCTCTTACTGACTTTTTGATGTTTAACTTAATCTTGCAGGCTTTCTCTTGGCTGGAACACTTGTAGGATCTTCTTCCTCTAAGTAGCCAGTTGCCTGTTTTCATAGAACTTGAAGGAACTTGGTTTGTCCAATCTTTCATTTCTCTTCCATTAAATTTGTTTGAAATCAACCAGCGCGTTCAATATTTATTAGGGGGATGACACAGATCACATCACTGCTTTAATGCTTATTCCTTACCTAGTTTCCTGTGGGAATATGATGTAAAACTTTTTCATCCTAAGGCATCTGCAGAAACAGTATTTGTTACTATGAATGCAGTATTCTCTGGGCTAAATAATCTACTTTATATTTAATAAACTTTGAAAGAGGCAAAGAAAGGAGCATTTCTAGAGAGAGCATGGTTCGGAGTTTCAAGCATGCATCTATATATTCCAGATCTCCTTTCAAATCATAACTTCAGCTGGTAAATCTAAGAGTAACATTGAAGATGAGGGGGAGAGGAAGGGATGGACTTACCTAAAGGCACAGAATAAGACTGCCTGAGTGATCCTGGGTTTAATTATCCAGTTATCATGACTTTAACTAGCTGGGATTTTCATTGTTGCTGGTGCTCTGTTGGAAAGTTGCTCCTAAGTTCCTGTAATTCTGGTTTTTACAAACTTTTCTTTTTTGTTTCCCCTGTAGGAGTTGTCTTCTCACTTAATGTCAAGAATCTTGCCAGGAGAGGGAATGCAGACTGTCCTCTGTTCTGGCTGGGCTCCTCTGCATTGCTGTCTCCATTTTAGCTAATGCAGCTTAACTGCTTCTGAGCTATAAGTGAGGCTCATGGGCTGTGCCAGGCAGCTTTCCCAGCTCATTTGGACTAGCTCAGGATCTCTGCACAGTGATGCCTTGTGTGTGGGAGTTATCCTCTGCTGCAGAGACTAAAGGCCACACCACTGGGATGCTGTGGAGATAACAGCAAAATATAGGCACACGGCAAAAAAGTTGCATAGTTGCAATCATTTTCTGTGCAGGGCTGGTGTATTGCCTCTGGAAGACTGACACCACTGCGTTTTTGCAGTGTAAGTCTGGAGAAGGACTATCAGTGCTGCTGTCAGGGCTAAGCTGAAATTCCATGAATAGTGTGAGCTGGCACAGACTGATGGTAATGCTAGGGAGATGGCTCTGCTGCTCTCTCCTCCCCTCTTCCCTCCCTGTGTGTGCAGCTATTTCTGCAGCTCTGCAGACAGTGTCTGCAGTAGTGGGTGAGCTAAACAGGCCTAGGGCAGAGGCCCAAGCACTAGTATGCTCTCTACTCGTAATGCAAAACATGGTGTAGTCTATGGCACAGCTCTGGGCTGCACAGCACCCTGCCCAGTAACACTCTGCCCAGTAACGCCCTGGACAGTGCAGGCCGGTGATTGTTTCTAGCTGGCAATTTGGATGTAGCCTCACTGGTGGCAATAAGGAAGTTCAGCTGTATGGACACAAGCTGTTCTTTGCAATAAGTAGATATGAAAAGTAGCAATAGTATCGTGTCAGTGTTCTTGATAAGATGGCTGTGTCTAGCCACAAAGCCTTGGACACATGTAAGTGGGGTTTTCATATTCCTGCCTCTCTCTCTCTGTTCCATCAAAAAGTAAATGAGCAACAGAAATAGGATAGCACTTAAAAACCTGTTTCATGAAATACTATACCTAGTTTTTGTGTTCCATTCAAACATCTTTGTATATGATGGAAAGAGCACCAGAAACTGGAAGTATGCAAACACTGAACAGCAACCACAATGTCACCTAGGTTTGACACCTGATGTTTTACTATAAATTTCAGTCTTTACTCACCAATAGCCAGTGGCAGGACCCGACCTGTGCTTGATAAAGCTGAGAAGCAAACACTTCCAGGGTTCAAACCATACTAGATTTTGCATCTCTAATTTATTTAAAAGTAGGATTTCCTCCAGCGTGTTGGAGCAGAGGTTCCCTATAGGAAGAGAGGTAGAAGGCTTTGCAGGGAAGATTGCTTTCATTATATCCAGAGGCCAAATTTTGCATATGCTGTGTGCTATTTTCCTTTGAAAGTGTTCTGTTTAACCACTGCTTCAGAGTAGCTTCTAGTGAGCAAAACTGATTTCTTAATGAACCTGAGTGGACAGTTTCTTATTGCTTTTGAACCCCAAAGTGTACTGCTCTCTCTCAGAACTGCAGAGTTCACCTGTTCCTAGCCTTTTACTTAGTCATTCCTTTACTATTGCTAGATGGAAGCATGAACATAGAGCTCTCCATTAGCACAGCATTCAAGCTAAAAGTGGATTTGGTTTAGTAAGATAAAATCACAGAGAGATTACATTTGTATGCTGAAATAATTTTGTCCTGCTTTGTTTCACAGTTTACTCTTGACATATAGGCTTCCTGTTGGCCTAGCAAAGGTCTTCCAACACGTCTGATTTCTTCATTCTTCTTGTCTTAAACTAAAATAGCCTAGTGGCCAGACACTTGTCAGCATTACCTCTGTTCTCTCTTAATTCCTGTATTTTACACAGTATTCTCTGGGAAACAATCCTATTCCTGGAAATTCATCACATTCCATGCAGTTGTGTGGCCTTACTGATGATGTTCTTCAGCTGCTTCCAGTGATGCAGTGGAACTTCCATTTGTGTTTGGGATTCCTGGAAGGTTTGTCATATACAGTGCTCTCAATACGGTAGAGGAAGCCTGGCACAGAAAAATGCACAATTTGGTCCCTTAAATTATTATTAGCCAGTCTAAAGGGGAAGTTGTTTACTGCATAGCCTGAGTCCTAAAGGTCTCAAGTGTAAGTATATAATCATTAGCCCCTTGCTGAACAAAGAGTCATTGTACCATATATATAGTCCAACCAACAGCTAGACCAAAACAGCTTGCATGAGTGTGTCATCCCCTTAGGTTTGTGTTATAGTAAACAACTGTATCTCTCACCTCAGCTGCATGCAGACTTCTTTTAATATGTAAACATATGTGTGTGTACATCCAAATACACACAGCCTTAATTCTAAATACTTTAGTGTGATAGTTGTTCATAGAGATAGAAATTCTGGCAATGCAGCATGGACTGCTTGGACATCTCTGCAGATCATATCCACTAGAAATACCTACAGCCGTGAAAAGGGAAGAATGAAGCCATCAGACTGTGATCTTTTAACAGTGTGAATGGTTCATGGCCATAGAGTTTGGAGGATGCAAAAGCACTTCTCGAAGTAACGACAAAGAGACTTCTAAATGTGGAGTCACTGCCCTAGCTGAAGTGGGTGCAGTCCCAGTGTAGAGTCAACTAATAGCAATCCAGGAAAAGGGACACTAAAAATGAGAGTGGGTGTACACAGTGTGTATGATGACTGGATAGTTGGACTGACAATGAACATAGACCACACGTCACTGTTATTTACTCCCTCTCACCACAAAAGACTGTCCTGAACAGTCTTCCTGAACACCCCTCCCCTGTGAGGTTCCTTGCTTCAGAGGCTGTGCCCACCATGGCCTTCATACCAAAGGAGTCCTGGGGCACATTCACTACCTGGTGAAGTACATTGTCTTGAGGGTTGTTCCCCTGCTGAAGAAATGTGAAGGAGCCAGAATTGAGATTGTAAGCTTTCCCTAAGTGTTTTGGTATGGGGGTTTGGTTTGATTGGTTTTGGGTCTTTTTCTTCTTTTAAGTAGTTGGATTCAAATTGATTTCTAGTGAAGTGCAAGGCTCAAATATACAACTAAAAAACAATAAAGGGGGGAAAAAAATAGACCTTTTAACTATATGCTTTGAAACATGGGCAAGCCTGAACACAGCAGACGTGGCTGCAGCAGGATCAGATGCATTCCAGGTAAGTGACTGTTGGCTGATGAATAAGCATGAAGCGCAGTGCAGTATGTATGCTGACTTCCGCTCTTGGAAGTAGCATTGGCCTGGACCCGTATCATGTATAAGCAGCAAAACATGCATCCTCTGCGTGGGCCAAGTCTAATAATGCAGTAAGACGTTGGGAGATGGCTTCTCCCATTATACCAGTGATGTAAAGAATCACAGTGGTATCAAAGTAGAATGATGGTGGAAACTTACTGTACCTCTCCTGATGGCAACAGTGTGGCCTATGAACTGCTCTTCCATGCTGGGCATGAAAACTTACACAAGAACATTCTTTTACTGCCTAATAGCTCAGTGAGGCTTAAATATGATCCAAAACCATGTTATTTTTATCTGATTGGACTCTTCTCTGTTAGGAATACCATAGCTCTTAAAGCTACTGAGTTCATACAGAAGCCACCAAACAACACTTCATGTTTTGTTCCATATCAGCTCTGTCTGTATCTGATAATCCCCTGTGCAGGTAAATTACTGACAGCTCATATAGCTGATCCCCAGTACCCTGAGATTTCCTCTCTCCTGCCAGGCACTATGTTTCAGAGAATCATTTGGACGAGTGGGTTTGTGTTCTCAGTGTTGACCTGTTCCAGCAATTAACACAAAACATTGTTTATTTGGAGTTTAGGCAGCCAAGACTGCTGCTGTATTCTAGTGCTTTCCAATTCTGAGAATGCATTCTAATCCTGATTCTTTCCCAGCTAACAAGCATACCATATGTCTGATTACTCAGGTTCCCATGTAAAATAGGAAATTAAGAATTCCAGATGATTAACAAACATTTCTCTTTGTTTATTTTGAGAAGACTTTTTTAAATTACCATAAAAAAGAAAATTAGGGACCTGTTTCTCAAACATTTATCACTTTATCATTTAGCTGCATAAAAGGATATTTTCATTAGGAATCTGCTCTTTGTGTTTTTAAATTATGATTTATTGACAAAGGTTTGCCAGCAGTAAAACATCTGCAAATAACAGTTTGAAGACAGTGGACAAAAAAAGGGGGTAATTCAGTGGTGGAATCTGGGGGGAGGTGGGTATTAAGTGACCAGGGAAAAAACATGCCAAGTTGTGGTCTTATGATAGTGAAAGACTTGAATATTCCTTGAAATATCAAAGCCCAAAGTACAATGCAACGTGGACCACCACCAACAGTCTCTGATCTCTTAGCAGGGTGTCAGCCAGGAGGAGCAGGCCATGTAACTTGTGATTCAGTCCAACACAGCGTCAGAGCCAGGACACCGGTCAGGATAGGTCATCCCTCTGACAAGCAGAGACTTCCCTAAAGGTAGAGGTGCTCTCTATTAATTTATAGATCTGCTTTCTATTAATTTATAGATTCTGTGCATACGTTTGGTTGTGAGCGGACTGGCTGTGTGTTTCACAGTCTGGCTTGTGCAAGGGGCAGGAGGCTGTTGAGAAAACCAAATGTGAGAGAACCAACCACTTGACTTAAGGCATATCTCTGAGTGCTTGAATGAGGGGTAAGAGATGGTGCCCATGTAGAAAAAAAGCCAGTCTGATGTCAGAGCAGCTACAGCATTCTAGTTGGAACATCAGAGGGAGCAGAGAGTGGGGGGAAGGCTGGGAGGCAGGAGCTCTGAGGTCAGCAAGCCTGCCAATTGACCCTTGTCTAATATCCTTCCCCAGAGGGGTTTGTCCTTGCTACAACTTGGGTATTCAATCACACCCATAAAGGTGCATTGGTAGTAAAAAAGCCTCCCTTAGTTTGAAAGTAGCATTCAGTAACTATAAAGTGTTTGTTTTTGTTTTGAGCTCTGGCTGCTGGGCTCCATCCCTCCTGCTTCATGTGAGCTACCCCCACTCATTGCATCACATCTAAAATTAGCTAAGATGCTGTACCCTGGGAAGCACACTGCTCAGTGGCTGTGAGCTGCAACAGCCAGAGCAAGTGTAGCTGTGTAGCTCCCCAGGTGGAAAGATGTTTTCTTTCCACCTGATGCTGATCAGAAGTGTAACAGAAAGAGGTAAAACATCAGTCAAATCCAGGAGCTCTGGTTCAACCAAAGGCAGAAAACAGGAGCTAGTCCTATTCTTATGGCAGGTCTTTGTCTTGCTGTTTTCTTAGCAACACAAAGTACCTGGGGACAGCTGTCAATAGCTGCTCTACAGAGAACTAGTTGAGCCAGCTTCCCCTGATGCAATTGCCCTGCTTTTGTTGTAACTGTACAAATGATGAATGTGCCTCCTTTTTATTTAGGAACAAGAAAAGAGTGCATGAGATTAAACATCCTTTCAGTGTTTTCCTTCCGATTGATGCAAGTTTTAGTACACAGAAAATGCTGTAGGCTTAAGAAAAGTTCTGAAGCTTTGCTTCTCCTGCCCAAACTCAGCCATTAGCACCCCTGCAATGTATTTTAGAAGTCTGTATTTTCAGTGTGCTGCTACTATTTAAAAATCTGGTGCACTTAAAATTCATATTTCAAATCCATTAATCTGGGGGGAGAGGGGCTAAGATGTGAAGCTAGACAAAAGCAAACAAGGGGAGAAGATAAACTTTGACAGATGCTCCAAGCAGCCAGGAAGCACAAGAGCTGCCAGAGACAATGCATGCTGGATTTGAGCCGAACCAAATCACAGAAGCAGTTTTTCAGTACTTGGTCTGAAAGCAATTTAGCTTTTCTGTGTTAGCGGATTATGCTGTTTTCAACAGTTGTTGGAGAGATGAGTGATGAAAACCGTTTTCATTCTGGGTATGTTTCCAAGTAGAGAATGCTCTTGCATTCACACCCGTCTTCTTGCCCTGATCTCTCCTGAAGCTGAGAGGGGGATGTGGTCCGTCAAGCTCTGCACAGCACCATCCCCTCAGCCCAGCCTCAGGGCTGCTTTTGGGACCCCAGGTTTTTGGGTCTGGGATGGCTTTGATTTTTTCCAGGGAGAAGAAATCAGTAGAAGGTGGCGGCTGTATCCTGGC
Source organism: Psittacus erithacus (assembly GCA_009867235.2). Classification (NCBI taxonomy): domain Eukaryota; kingdom Metazoa; phylum Chordata; class Aves; order Psittaciformes; family Psittacidae; genus Psittacus; species Psittacus erithacus. Next base: position 169,312 of record WYDI02077103.1, read on the forward strand.
AGATGCTATGTTGGTGCTGAGCAGGGACTTCAGGATTTGGCATCCTGAACCTGGCTCACACTCTGGATTGAGCCCATGGGTACATGAACTGTCACGTAACAACTGATAGTATTACTGTCATGTAAGCACTGACAATGCCATCTGACCTTGTGTCCAGCTGGGTTTGGAGAGTGGTCTGTGATAGCTTTAACTTTGGGTTACAAACCAGCACCGCTCATGGGTCTGTTGTAGGTTAAATACCGCAAGGCAGCACTTGGGAGCAGCAGTAACACTTCCAGAGTTTGCAAATTATGAACCACAGAAGAGGACAATCAATAGTAAAGCCAATGTGCTAAGTTTGCAGTCATGGCATTTCTTATGTGACCTGTCTCCCTTTCCTCCGGAGTCAACAATAACCAGAGAGGCAACCAGAAATCAAAGGATGTCAAAAACCTGCACTTATACTCACGGTTTAATCCCGTTTCCGTTGCCTACCATTTTGGTAGAAAGGATACTTTTAGTAAAATAAATACCCCTACATTACTTCAGACATCACCTGCCAAAAATAATGCATGGTCTTACAGAAAATGATGCAGGAATTCACAAATACACTAGTTTTCTGCAGGTAGCAAGTTGGTTTGTTTTTTTTTTCTGGTAGAACAAAAAAATTGCATTTTTAATATCAAACATGAATTTCTGGGCCTTGTTTCACTAGCTCACCTACCAGAACTGCACTAAGCCTCTACTCCCAAACCCACCACCTCTAATAACCTTATGAACCATGTTTCCTATTGTGGTATCGGTGACCTTGTCTGTAATTATTCTTCACAGGGGAGGCTTAGCTCAGTCTTTCAAGTACTGCAGCAGCTCTGAACAAAAATAACCCCAAAGTCCACAACAGGAAACGTTAACAATGGCAGGATTACTGGACCCTGTGTCACCATAAAGTAAATGAGCAACTGAGAGGGACTTTAGGGAACAGCAACACCATGATTAGGTAATGGGAGGAACTGACTTATAAGAAAGGACTAAATGAGCTAAGCGATGATGAAAGGGTGAACAGCAGAACTGCCTGCAAATGTTTGAAAGAAAAAACCATCCAGGACAGGGAGGGATTCTGAAAGCTGCTGCCAGGAGTTGAGAGTAATGGAAAGAAACCAATAAAATGAATGCAGCAGTCACCATAACCATTTCTTTAGCTCAATAAAACCACCCAACCTGGTGCTTTTGTCCATATGGAAAACTTGCTCGTTCACCCCGTTTTATTCCTCAGCCATATCCCCAAAGCATGGGGCTAACACTTATAATTATGTCATGGTGCAGTATTGCTGACATCTTTTAGGCTGGCAGCTCTGAAGGACTGTGAGGGAGCTATGCCAACAACCTCCTCATTTCTTGAGGTGCCTCAGCAAGCCTCGAGGCTTTGGCTGAGGGAAGCAGTCCTGCACTGCAAAGCACTCAGCAAACACTTCAGTCAGATGATGAGCTGGACTCCCACAGCTATAAATCACATCAGTGATTCTCAAATGAGGACCCTGAGTATGCCCTCAGCAGTCCCTAAAGCAGATGGGTCAGAAAGTACACTGGAGTCGGAATTACCCACAGCTCTCCATGGCAGGTCTTCAGTCTGCATCCCAATCCAGTTAATATCCTTGCAGCAAAACAGCTGGGAGGCCTCATGCTGTATTTGTTTTCATTAACTCCTCCTCAGTGGGATTATGTGTTTGTATTTGTTTACATATTTATACTGTTCCTGAGGGATACTCCAACGCTATCCCTAAGGTTCGGGCGAGTCATTAGAGGGCAAGTACCTCCCTCTGATGCAGAATTTGTCCCATCTCTTCCTTCTGATAGAGATGTAAATCTTTCTTGGAAACGCTGGACAAAAGTCCCTTCAAATATGTGATTTCTTTCCGCAGCAGTTTTCAGTCTGCACTTCTTGAATTACTGGGCCAGGAGTCTGTGTTTCTAATTGTCACTCTCCGAGACGCTTGTCTATTGTTAATGCGATCCCAGCCGCTTTACAGCCTGCTCTCTTTAGAGTCTCCCCAAGGCCCAGTGCCTTGAGGTTGAGGGCTTCCCATCACAATTAGCTCTGCCGCCGCCCTCCTTGGGGCTCCCTTACACCGACCTCATGCCTCATCCCTTCAGCCGGCGCCCACCCCGTCGCTCCGCCCCGGGATGCCGCGAGCCCTCCCGGAGGCCTCGGCGGCCGCTTCCCGCTAGCGAGACCCGGGGGAAGCCTGCGGGGCGGCACGTCCGGGTCTGGTGCTCCTCTGCCCGGCCCGACCGGCGCCCCCCGGCCGCCGCCTGCGTCAGGCCGGAGACGTGGCCCCGCGACAGCCGGGGGCGGAGCGCGGCTGCGGGCGGCCTGGCCTCCGCTCCCCTCCGCTCCGCTCCGCTCCCCGCCCCGCCCTGCTCCGCTCCCCGCCCCGCCCTGCACGGCCCTGCCTGCCGTGCTCAGCCCGGCACCGCGGCATGACCGCGCTCCCGCACGGCCGCTCCTGACCCCGCGCACCCCGCCAGGTAAGAGCCACCGGCTGCCTCTCCCCTGCCGTCCTTGATGCTCCGGGGAGGGGGCCGCGGAGGGTCGGGGCCAGGCGCTACGCTCCGGTAGGGAGGGAAGGGGAGGCGAGACCCTGCAGCGACTGCGGGACCGCGCTCTGCCCGCCGGCGGCATCGGCGGCGCTGCCCCATCCCTGCCCAGCGCCGGGGGAGACAAACTTTATCTGGGCTCGCCGCCGCCCCATCCCTCCCCATCCATTCCCTGCCGGGCCGCGGCGCTCGGGCGGCCCCGGGGGTGCCCCGCGGGGCGGCGGCCCACAGCCAAGCGGAGCTTCCCGGCAGCGGGGTCGGGAAGCAGTCGCCTTGGAGATGGGCGGGTTGAGGGAAGCCCTTGGCGGTGTTCTCCCTCTGGGAAAGAAGCGCAAACCCAGCGCAACCCATCCCGCGTTACAGAGAGGTGGTGGCGGCGCGGTGTGGGCAACGCGGTCCCTCGGCAGGGTGCTGGTTGAAGGTGCCGGCGGGTCCCTGTCGCCGGGCCGCGGGGGAGCGCAGGCCCCGGTGGCACTGAGAGGCTCTGGCCTGCCCCTGGCTCTGCTTTCGAAGAGATTTGAGAAGGAAAAAGAAGCAATCCTGATCTGAAATCGGTTCAAAGCCGGCTCTGCCTTGTCGCAGTGTGACGGGCGGTTTTGTTCATTATTCACGAAATGCAGTTTGTCCAGTTCACTGGAAAGAGTTGACCAAGCAAAATGAGAGGCTTACGAAAGACTGCCGAGTGCATCCTGCTAGAATTTCTTTAGGATGAAAACGTGTAAAAGTGAGGTATTTTATTGCCCAGATCAGTGTGAGGTAGGCTTGCCTTTGTTAATTCTTTTACGTTTGGAATAAGTACTTTCTGTGAGGAAAGACTCAGTATTATGAGCAGCACTGTTTGAAGATAGTGTTTGCTCCCACAGAGCGCTGTAGGCTTGAAAGATGCTGTGGAACATTGGGCAGGCAGAAAGGTGCTTTGCAAGGTAGTGGAGGAAAAGGTGGCAACATTGGAAATTAATAATAATTATCTCCCTTCCCAATTCAACCAAGTTCCTCCTCCCTGCTTCTACTTTTCTTTTTGGCATGATGAAGGCAGTCTGGAGGGTAGCACTCACTCTTCTGGACATGTCTCTTTGCTCCTGTGGTTCAGATAAGGATCAAGAGCTGGGCTTAGCACAGGTCCGAGTGATCCCTAATTTTGACCTGGCCTTGGGTTCCTTCTGTCTTGCAAGTGCCATGGGGCTGCCAGCGAGGCGCAGCAGCCTGGTGTTGAGCACCTGTGGTTTGTGAATCATTTCCTTTTCCAGTTGCGTTCTGAGTTTGTTACATGTGTGGCCACGGGGATGCTGGTTTTTTCCAGTCTGAATGCTAACGGGCCCTGCTGGAGGCTTACTGTAATGTAACTTTCTGTGGGCATTTTATTATTTGCTCTTGTAAGCAATTTTAGAAAGAAACTTCTGATGGAAAGCCTAAAAATGTAGTTACTTTGTGTGTCTGGCATCGGAAGAGGCCGGTGCTGGTTGTCAGTGAACAACAAAACCAGAGAGTGCTGAATTCTTCGCACAAGTTCCTTGCCTCAGTGATTGGTGCTACCTTGCAATGAGTTCCTGTACCAGCTGGAGCTGATTTCCATTCACATCTGGGTTTTGAGGCCCACAGTGTGGGGCTCTCAGGGAGCAGAGAGGATGATACAATACTCAGGTGGCCTCAGCACCAGAATGACACACAGCAAGACTCAAAATAAGGAATTGGGTCAGAGTGCTGGGAGGAGCAGTTCCCCCGATTGTCCATTGACCTCAGTTGCAATGGTTGAAGAGGCCCCTATTCAGCACCAGAAAGGCACTTCACAGAACAAGCCTTTTTGAATGCTGCAGGAAGCAGAAAGCATTTCCATTACTGTCCAAACAATTCACAATAACAGGAGCTAGAGTTTGATTTTACAGGACTTCTTTTCCTCTTTGAGAGAATTTAGTGAAAAGGTATTGTCCTCGTTGTCACAGAGTTGTGCAGGGCAGGGGAGGGACTGTGTATTGAAGGAAACGCTGAAAATAAAACAGTTTACCTCAGGAAAAACAGAAGAGAACCCCAAAATTCCCTTAAAAACCTTACTTAGTAAAGCAGAGAAGCTATTCTCCTTCCAGAGTGATTTATCAGAAGAGCATTAACAACTGTTGGATTTTACATGCTCAACAAAATGGAAACTTTACTCTCTTCTTCATCCTTTAGCTGTTTGCCATGGGATTTTTTGTGACAAAACTCTGGTGCAGATCCAAGCTATAGTGCAATGGCTTGTGTTGGGGCTGGCATTTCTAAGATCTCTTTCCCACTGGGAGGATACTGGGTTTGATTCACTCTCTCAGGCATGTGTGAGTATGCCCTTTGCTCCACTACTTTCATTCATAATGCAGGGCAGGCATTGCTGGCTTCCAGGCAGGCAAAGCATTTAGAGCTGTCTTTAAACCTGACAGAGCCTGGCTCAGCTTTCCTGCACTGTATTCATCCTAGTGCCTGACACAAGCAATTAATCAGACGCAGCATAAGCTTTGCAACTGTAAACTTTCTGTATCATCCAGAGAGTCATAGGCTTGGATCAGGATGATATTTCCAGACAATTTTCTAGTCTGGAGGTTGTGTCCACTCTGTTCCCATCTCCTGTGAAGGGCTGATTTACAATCTAATGTTCAATCAGGTCAGGTTTTAAAAAGGTAGAACAGTGCCATGTATGTGCTTTGCACATTTTCCATTTGCTTGGGAGAATCCTTCATTAAGATACAGTGCATGGTTTTCCTTAGTTTTAAAGTAAGGCAAAGAAAAGCAAGGTGCAGAATGGCACCTTTCTGCATGGAAAGTTGCTATTGCTGCTGTCATGGTGAGCACAAAGTTCTACTGCTTTCAAACCAGCATAAATGAAAACACTTGGCCCTTTAAAGTAGCATTAAAAATCCATTTCTCACTTTCAAAGTTTACTTTTCAAAAGTAAACTTTAACTTTTCCATTGGCTTTCAGGTGAGCAGCATCCAGTCTTTTGTACCAACTTCAAATCCTGGGCTAAACCACTATTAGCGGAAAACGGAGATGCTAGCTCACATCTCCCTTCAGTGGCAATAGCGCATAGTGATTCTGTATTGATGGGAACCCCAAATTCCACAAGCCAGCAATACAATAAGACTGCTGAAATGCTGAGAACATTTCCAATTTTGTTCACTTGGCATTGAAAGCAAGGTGGGATTTTTGGATTGCTTGCTCTGGAGCACATGGTGAAGCAGAGCGCAAGTCAAGCCTTGCCCTGAGCATGCAGTGGTCTAAGATCCAGATACAAGTGTGATTTACAGCAGAATGCAGCAGCTCATAAGTGCAGGTTGCTGTCTGAGAGCAGATTCGGTGTTCTGAGCACCATTAGAGATCTCGTGTTCCAGTTGATGTGAATGAGCTGTCTCAGGGGTAGATAGTTTTCATGGGTGTTCACAGACAATATTGCTGGAAAAGCCTTTTGTAAAGTGTAATTGTAAAGTGATTTTAAAAAAGCATTTGCTCTTTGCCATCATTTACCCATCACAGCATAATTTCAAAGACCTGCACACCCACTCTAGTGTGGTCAGACACCACAGCAGCAGCTTTGATCTCACAAAGTTTAGGCTTGATTGAAACAGCTTTTCTTTCTGTTTTGTGATGCAGATACAAACTTCTTGGTTGAACAAGTTCAGAGCTAATTCCCCTTCAGTGGGCCATGGCTGGCCCACTGAGAAAGTCCTATATAGAATTTAGGCAGAGACTTCTGGTATTCCACATCTCTGAAGTTTATGATCCTTTGAAGTCATCTTATGTGAACAGGTTCTGTAGCTGTCCATATTTATCTCCAAATGTGTGTAGATCACATCCATTTTATGTGCTTGGGTTTACTTTCTTATTCCTTCAGGCATATGAATGAGACTATGAGCTTTATTTTTATTGTCAGAGATTTCTTGTCACAAAGGATGGTTTAGGGGGAAGAAAACTCATCATCTGTGTTTTGGGCTGAGAATACCTATGTGTTTATCCAGGCGTTTTGAGGTCTGTGGTTTATGAGATTATTGCAAAGTGTAGAAGGCTCTCTTGTGTAGCGTGCAAGTAGGAGCAGAAAAGATCCTTTATATGAAAAAGTCTCACGAATGGTGAAAACAGGCATTTCTTTAATGGTTTTGGCTCAGTCGCTGCATAAAAAGTTTTTAACTAACTTTTCAGATGATTGAGCTGCTTAAGGCTCAGAATGGACCCTTTGTGCTTCCTGTCCCAATTAGGAATTAATTTTTAATTACATAAGCTGAACTTATGTTCAGCTTGAGCACTTTTATTAGCCTGAGGCCCCTGACTATTCCTTTGACAATGAAGGCACTGGTTTGTGTAATACTGCCTGTCCTTTGACATGCTATAGCATTGTTTCCGTCTTCATTATCTGAGTGTGTTAAATAAGCATTCATGGAAAACCTGGTGCAACTTTGGTTAAAACCCAATGTGAGTTTATTTTTCTCAATCATTAAGACATATTTCAGGAGTACTAAAATATCACTTGCTGGGCATTTTCTTGCTCAGTGCTTTGATTTGCTGCTAAAAGTTTTCACTGGCATTAAGAACGTTTTCAGCTCTGGAAAGAGGGCCAGGAGCTTGAGTGATAGCCTTGATAAACCAAGAATGTTACTCCCAGAGCTGAAAAATGGAAAGTATTGCCTTTGAAGTAGTCTTTGTCATGGAAATGCAGAGTGTACTTTCCTTTAGATTTGGACAAATAGCTGAGCAAAGCCAAATCTCCACATGGGCCTATGTGATTTCATGGAGACTTTGGCTGGCTGAATCTGGCCCCAAACATTTTTTGGCTTCAGTCTAACCAAGTTGAGGTGAAAGAGCTGCTGACAGTAGGAAGCCTTTTTCGTGTGTAATACATGAAAAAGTATCATGACTTGGTTGAAGCAAACAAGAAGGTTGTTGTCTGGGATCCATCACCAAAACTGCACTTTCTGTACTTGTAAGTGGAAATTGCAGCATGTATTTTGAAATGCTGTTTATTAAAGTTCTTCCTCCTTCCATCCTTTATGTCTCCTCTTTACATCCCATATGTCTCCCCTGAGTTCTTGATTCAGGCCTTTAAGCTTCCACTGCTACAGCAGATGCTACCAACAACAGAGCAGGGGGATTCCCTGATGCCTCTGAATCCACTGTGCTCCCTCCTGGGTGTGTGCAGACAGCATGGGTTGCATGCCTTTTGTAGGACCACCAACATGTGGGTGTTGAATGATGTCTTCTGTGGGCTGACTGTATGTTGTCTGCTCCTCAGACCGCAAACTAGTACCAACTGTGGCACGTAGTTTGGGTAAGGTGTAGTATGAAATCAGATTCACTCCAGTAGCTTTGCATTCAGACTCGACCACTGCAGAGAACTGGAAAAAGCAGTATGTTGTGGTTTTGTAGTACTATGCATGCATATGGACCACCAAGGGTAGTAAAGACAGTAGATACCTTTCTTCTTTTGCAGCTGGAGAAGTGATGGTATGGTGAGTCAATTTGGTGTGCCCCAAGCAGAAGCGCGGGGATTCCATAGCCAGCTCCCAGTGGGAACTCCTGACTCCTGCTCTCTGGTTCCTCCAGGCCACATTTCCTCACCAGCCTCAGCCCCAAGAAGATGTATTTGTTTGAAAATACAGTAAACACATGGACTTTTAAAAATAACTGCTTGGATGCAAATGGTTTGTTTTTAATAGTTTCCCAGTTCCTTAACTTAGCATTTATGTTTAAGCAACAGCATCATTTGTTTATATTTCTTACTTCAGGGTGATGGTATTTCTTCCTATGAAAATCTGCCTTGCAGTCAATGGAACAAAAAGTAACCTAGCGTGTTTGAAGAAGTGGCAATGTGTGATACTTTTTTGTTCTGCTCCCAAACAGCATTCAAAGGAGTTTTTCCAGCCCCAAAATGTTGTAAATTTTGTGTTTAAATTTCATATGACAGGAAACACCAATGGCTGTAAAGCCTTGTAGGGGAACTGGTCTCCTGAAATGCCTCAAATACAGGGAGAAATTAGTAACAGAGATATTATTGTATGTCAGCATAGTTCAGGAATTATTTCACTGCACATACAGTGTGTGTGAGAATACACAGATAAGGATGGAACATCAACCTTTTGGAAATTAGAAGCTGCTAATTCCAGCCCTTATAATTTTATTTCCCCCTTAGTCTAATCTCAGTTATCCAGATTTGGTGCCTTGTCCCTGGGCCCACTTTTAGTCCTCTCCAGGTTAGGTGATAAAGTGAGGCAGGCTGGTTATCTGTGACCTGTGGTGCCAGCACTGGCAGTGCCAGGAGCTCTGCGGGGCTCCTGGACACACACTGGAGATGAAGTGTTCAGCTGATGAGACATGCAAAACCCTGGTTTCCAAAGGTTTATAAAGTAGCCAGCTTTGGCAGCTGTTCACACTGCAGAAAAAACTGCAGTACCAAGCCATTTTCATGACAGGCTGTGCCTATTACCCCCAGCTAGAGGAGACTGTGGCCCTAAGCCCTGGGGCTCTGCATAGACCAGTGATTTTACTTAGACTGGGTATTTAAGAATACATCACTGTGAACCTGACTGACAAACACCCTTATCCCTGCTTATTTAGCTGTGTCGGTGTGCAGTTCCCAATCAAGCAAAATAAGAATGCAGAATTCTTCCTTCCAGTGCAGCCCCAGGCTCTGTGCTGAGAAGCACTTGAGCTGAAATTCAGCTGAGGCCAGGCAGCACCAAACCATCTGAAGAGCCAGTTTATGGTGTTTGTATGGAGTAACAAATGTTTGCAGGCAGGAACAGTGGGATGTGATGTTCAAGGTGTGCAGTGCCATGTCCTGTGTAAAACAAAACCTAGTGGAGTACAGCCCTTGCACATGTAGCCTGCAGCACTCTGGCTCTGTCATGTCCCCGCCACCAGGTCACAAGCTCATTGTGTGTTTAGTGTGTGCTGTGCTCTGTTCCTTTAATCATAGAATGATTTGGGTTGGAAAGGACCTTAAGATCACCCAGTTCCAAACCCTGCCATGGGCAGGGACACCTCACACTACAGCAGGTTGCTCCAAGCCCCTGTGTCCAACCTGGCCTTCAGCACTGCCAGGGATGGGGCAGCCACAGCTTCTCTGGGCACCCTGTGCCAGCGCCTCAGCACCCTCATAGGGGAGAACTTTTTCCTTGTAATAAAGATGAATATGCAATAAATCATGTATGGGAACCAACCCAGGGACCTACTCACAGCACTATTCCCAAAAGGCATTCCATAATTTACCTTAACACATGCAGTATATTGAAAACAGCCAAGAGGGTGGGGTTTGCCTAGCCCTGCACTTCTCCTTTCAGTAGATCTGATGTGAAACACCAAACAGCCCTAGTCTGAATCGTCTCTTGAGGGCATCTCAACCTTGACCCTTCCCAGTGTACTCAGCTTGACTGTGGTTGTGGCCTTGTGGTTACCAGCCCAAGGCCCCTGATGTTGAGGGGAAAGCTCCTTCCCTATGGGGGAGTTGGAGACATGTCCATAGCATCTGGGATTTGCTTGGACTCAGCGCCATTCTCTGGAGGTGGTGGTGCTGATCCTGTATCTGAGAAGGGTTGGTGGGATGTCAGGGGAATGTGGTTAAACATCAGCTGGCTAATCGTTTAAACATCTTTTCTAGTGAGCTTAAGAGACCTCAGTGTTTTATGCTTCCCAGTTGTAAATGTCACTATTTCTGCAGTGTTTTCTCTCCTCCTGCTGCCTTCTTCCTCTTTTTCCCTCTGGCTGGCAATATTCATATCCTGCCCTATTGAACTATTAAATCCTGGGTGTTAATTGCCTGTCCACCAATTCTGGTGTGTGGCTGTGGATGTTTCCCAAAAACAAGCAGTCGATGGCAGCAGTTGCTTCAATGCATGGCAGCATGATCGAGTAACTGCTACTGGAAGCATGAAATAGCAGAGTACTTTCTTTTAACCAGTGTCTCTACAAACTGCTGTGAGAGCTGAGGTGGGGCTGAGTGGGAGCAGGATTGATGGTTTTCTCCAGCGGCTTATTGAGGGCAGGTGTCAATCCACATAGCTATGCTCTGTACAGTGAATGAAGTTACTCTGTGAGAATCTGCTTAAAAATAGCAACCGTCACCTAGCAATAGCTGGAGCATGGGGCCTCGAAGTTGCTAGGAGCTGAAAGCAATTTTATTTGGAGTTGTACCAGAGGGACGCCTCTCTGAGCATTAATATGGTTTTTCTGCATAAAGTATGTCTCAGGATGCTTTACTATGAATACAGCTTGATGAGGGGGTGTCATGGGGAAGAGCAGAACCAGTTCATCTTACCACTGCCAGTTTGCCACTGTGTGTAAAGCAAATATTCCACTCAAATAGCAGAAAACTAAGTGAATTATTTTACTTTATGTATTTGAGAGGCAGAATGTGCATTTTCAGTTTACTTTTTTGCTGCTTGTATCTTTGCCCAGTTTCAATGTGAATCTGTCCAAGCTGGGAAGTCAGCAATGACACTGAGATGCATGTTAAACTCTATTAGCAATTAATGTATTAAATGGAAGAAGTTCTCAAAAAATGAGAAAAGCCCTTTTGTATTGAGAAACTACTGAGCTCTGGAGGGACTAGTAACTGTGTTACTTCTCTCCCCACTTCAAAGCACTTATTCTTTGCCTAGAAAGGTTGGACCAGAGGATCCTTGAGGTCTCTTCTAACCTGAGGTTCTGTGATTCATATCCATGTCTCCTGCCACCTACCTGAGCTCCTCCGAGTGGCAGGAAGTTAATGGGTTAAGTTCCTCTCTGCTCTTCAGCACATCACAAAGGCTGCCCCATTCATAACACACACACTGGTTCTTCGCTTCAGCCACACTGGCAAGAGCCAGCATCGCTTCTTAACTGTCTCCGCCACTCTCCTTTATGCTCTCTGAGGAAGGCTAATTGCTGAGAAGCTGTTTTACTCCATGGTGCGGCCATTTCACAACCATCCATTGATTCAAAGTCTTTATTTAAGTTTGGTTTGTTTCCAGTACTTTCCTCTCTGATGTGGTTCTATTTATTCTTCTTAGCTCTTTTAGGTCACATTACTTGTGTCTTGCTTCTAATTGCCCATGCATTAGCTTATTCCTCTAGTTAGCTTTTCTGCTGGAGTAAATATCATACCTTCCTTGTACCTGGATTCAAGTATTTCATCTTACTGTCATGTATTCATTTTCAATAATCAAGTTTTCTGTATTTCCTAGAAATTAAATAATAATAAGAACAACAATAGTAACTGTATTAATTTCTTTCCCCTCAGTTCTGTTTTGTTTTGGGGGGTGTGTGTGTTTTGTTGGTTGTTCTTTATTTAATCTGTCAAATGCTCAGCTCTTTTGTGCAGCATTGTTTCACAGCCAGTACAACTGTTTCTATGCCAAGTTCCTATTTTGTTTCCTTCTGGTAGCTGATTACCAGATTATTTCTCTCATGTATGAAATTCTTTTCTCTAGAGACTGAGCATTATTAAAAATTCAAGAGAGAAAAAAAGAGAATGAGTTCTGATTTTAGTTGAAAACAAATATCCAATATTCGCAAGTCAGTATTTCCTAAAGTAGGTTAGAATAGTACTTAACATAAGTCAGGCTCCGCATTTCAACTACTATGTAATATGCCATTAAATAGTATTTGGATTGTGAGTGAACTGAAATTAGTAATCCTGTCTTCCTTTTCACCAGCTGAAATGTTGAATTCCTTTTCTTTTATCTCCTTGTTATAAGAGGTAAGAATCTACAGTAGATGCTGTGCTGTCCCACAGATGGCTGTGATTTGCGCTGCAATGTGACATATTAGCACAGAATCATCGAATCACAGAACGGTTTGGGTTGGAATGGACCTTAACATCATTTAGTTCCAACCCCAATGCCATGGGCAAGGACACCTCACCCTAGACCATGTGCCCCAAGGCTCTGTCCAACCTGGCCTTGAACACTGCCAGGGATGGAGCGTTTACCATTTCTTTGGGTAATCTGTGTGCCTCAGCACCCTCACAGTGAAGAACTTCTTCCTTATATCTAACCTGAACTTCCCCTGTTTCAGTTTGAACCCATTGCCTCTGTTTTGATTTGTTTAAATTCATGATTGATAGAATCACTTTACTTCATGCAGACCTGGTTTGTGCATGGTTATAAAAGAGGCTGGCAGTGGTGCAACCCTGGGTGTAGCAGTGGGGAAGAGCCAGACTCTGGCCACAGCCAGGAGGGAATGTTCAGGATTGGTCTTAGCCATGTGGACCTGTTGCGTCTTTTCCAAGGCCTCATAGCCGCTGCTAATAGATGTCAATAGATGTCAATGAACAGGCCAGAACGGAAGAGAAGCAAGAAGGAAGAGTGGTTTCGTGTCATCCTGTCCTGTTTGCAGATACCAGCAGTGCTGGTAAGCCTGCACTTCTCTGCACTTCCTTCCAGCATTTCCTCTTTATTGCTAGTGCAGCAAGGGGAGAAACAATCGGGTTTCTCCAGAGGATGCTGGAAAACAGTTATGCCAATTCTCCACATCCAGTCTCCTTTTAAAGCTTCTTGTGAATGTCTTTTTCCCTGAAGTTAAAAAATGACTGCCTCTCATTAGACGTTGTTGGTTTATGTATCATTCTTGTGTGCAGTACTATTGCTGTCGTTCAGTAGCATTTATCTTCTTTTTCTAACAAGAATGAAAAACCTAAGTGGCAGGCAGATTCTAGTCCCTGGTATTAGACTGCAGACCTTCCAGCCTCAGGGGTGGGTTTTCTAGCATGGCTGAGAGGCTTTCTGTATGCAGGTCTCTCCCTCCTTGGCCCATTTACCACGGTAACAGAATGTGCACCCTACTAATGGGGAGTCACACTATGCAAACAGCAGACTCGAAAGGGAACAAGGGATCAGAGCAGCATGCATTTGTGGTGCCAGAAACTATCTGTCTTCATCTGTATGCCCCATGCATCATTTAGAAGAAATAAAGCAAATATGTAATACAACAAAGACCCCTAAAAATACAGAGTGAAACCTATCAAATGCAACAGTGAAATTAATTTTTGGTCTTGAAAGCTGTCCCTGCACGGTAATTTGCAGGGTGTTTTCCAGTCCCATCTGCTGTCCCTGTTTCTGTACTGCTGACTTCCATAACGCCATGGCTCCTATCCACAGAGTTGCTTAGACATCTAACCAGCAAGGATTTGGTCTCCACATGTTTCAGTGCATGAGAGCACTCAAGAGCCTTTACTGTAGGAAACATGATGTTTTGTTTTACCTGATGCGCAAAGTGTCTGTACTTTCAAAAGAACCTTAACAAGTAAAATCTCTATAGGATGTGGCATAAGAATACAAAAAGCACTCCTAAGCCATTTCAAAAGGGAGAAAGCGGGAAAGAAAATACTGTGATTTTAAAGCTATCTGTTGGTATGTGTTCTTGGGTGTACTGATGGCATTTCAGTCAGCTAACCAGCCAAAAAACTTGAGCCAGCAGTGGTATATGTGTCACAAAGCTCTGAGCAGGACTGTTGCATGGCAACTGGTTAGCTGACATCTGTGTGAGCATACTCCTTAAAGATTTTTCTGTATTTCAATGCTTGATGGAAAAATTACTTTTTAAAGCTTACCAACAGCTATTGCCAGTCATTTTATGTGGAAATTAAAAAAAGGAGGGTAATTCCTTACCAATGGCAGTGAAATACATGAAGGTATAGACAAGAGATCAGTACATGATGTTCTTCAGCTCAGGTGCTGATAGGAGCTGCCACCACTCCAGTAATTCAGGCCTGTTGGCATGGATACTGCTGAGCCTTCATCCTGACTGTGTGAAGTCAGGCTTTGCATTGCCATCGTTTTCACTGATGGGCTATTAATTTGCAAGTGCTGTAAAGGACAGCCTGCCTTCCTCCTGGGGATTGCCAGCCCTGGATTGCATCTGGCAGTGTAGCGTGCATCCTGGGGACAGCTTTTAGAAGGACAGGAGGCTGAGAGAGATTCTTCTGACTGGCCAAGTAGTGCTTAAAGCAACCCGTGATAGGGCTGCAAGAGGAGAGGGGAGCAGGGAACAAGGGCTAAAAAGTTTTTGTGCTACTCACTCAGAAAGCTGCAAAGCCCCAGCCTAGCTACTGATCCATGTTCATTTAGAGATGTTACCTTCTGCCTTTGGGGGCTGCAGTACTTCCTGAGGATCAGCTGCACAAGCAGGCCTGGAGAAGGTGTCAAAGTGAGCATCTTTCCACACGAGTATGGCCAGTGTGGTGGGAATCAGTTACAGATTCCTGGTATGGCTGTATGCATGCCATGAATGGCAGTGATTAGGGCCTGAGTGCTTCCCTACCAGATCCCCAGCTCTGCATGGACTGAATCGCTCAAGTCACTGGGCAGCGTATCAGCAAGGGTGTGCTTATCACTGATCCTGGATGGCACCAACCCCACACTAACGGGTCCCAGTGTGCAGCTGAGTCAGGATTATGGTCTCTTCCAGTGTTATTGTGATCCAAAGTGATTGTGGTGGATATTTCTGGTGTTAGTTAAAGGACAAGTTTTGTAAGTTGCCCTTGGAAGTATCTTTGCTGCATTCTCTTGTGAATTTATCTTTCCACTGTAACTTACTGGGGAGTTTCAGTACTGGTTTGATCTCAGGGACTGAGTTTCACGATCTGCTGTAGGCTTTAAAATCAGTTGCTTTGCCTGTACATGCTCATGTGCTAGCTGATATTTCAGAGGATGTGATGATGTAAGCCTAGGCATCTGAGATGAAGATAAAAGCCCTTGATCTGCCTGTAGTTTTGGTTAGCTAAGGCACTTTCGCAACTTTCACTTGAATCAGTAAATTTTAAACTGCAGGGAGTATGCACACAAATATCCCAAAGCATCCCTGAAACCACTATGAATAAAATGAAAGTGAATGAAACATGATAGCTAAAAGGGCCTGTGAAATTTGAGCTCAGGACAAGCATTCTAGCCAGACCTTTGAGATCAAGGCTAACGTGTATAAAGCTGAATGTCTCTATCTATAGAATGGGCTGATTTACAGGGGTTCATGTGGCCTCGTTGACCCATCAAATATGGCTGGAGTCAATGCAGAAAGGATTTTGCTGCCTGCATTGATTGGACCCTGCTCCTGCGCCCACTCCGTCACAGGAGCTGTGGGAGAACAGCACAAGCATCCCCCTCCTGATGCAGGGTGTTGGAGGGATGCTTGAGCAGTAGCTGGGAACCTTTCTGCTACATCCTGCTTGTTCCATTTCCAGAGCAGCTTCTTTCAGACCTCACAGAAGTGCTTGCTCACATGGACTGAGGGGCATGGACTGCAGGAGGCTAAACCCTGGCCTTGGTTTTTTGCAGGACGATGATTCCTGTGACCGAGTTTCGCCAGTTCTCGGAGCAGCAGCCAGCGTTCAGGGTGCTGAAGCCTTGGTGGGATGTATTCACGGACTATCTCTCCGTTGCCATGCTCATGATCGGTGTGTTTGGGTGCACGCTACAGGTAAATCCGTCATGACTGATGCAAGGTGGTGCTCTTGGGGTGAGGCTGAAAGAACACCACAAATGAGTAAGGAAGGAGGGTGTCACATCCTGGTTTATCTCCTGGGCTTACTGTGAACAAAGATTTGCTGGTCCCAGGATTAAAGCTGTTTAGGTAGCAACATCAAATAACACAGACCAGACTTCTAGCAGCCATAAATCAGCAGAGCTGCTCTAGAGTTGATGGAATGGTGCCAGCTAAGATAAGAGCTGATGGCTTGGCTTGTGCCTGGATGCCTGTTTGCACCACCATTTAGCATAACAAAACAGATGATCAACTGAGGTTCTTATTTGCTGCCATTTTTCTATTGAAAAGTTTGAAGATTGTAATTTTGTAATTTCTGTTTTCTTCTAGCAAATGTTGCTATTCCTCCAGTTGTTATGCTTCAAAGGGTTCTGAAGTGAATATGCTTATTTTATTAACCACCCACAACTAATATTATGCCTCTTCCATTACAAAACATCTCTGAGGATGCTTACACGTAAATTACTGACATTACTGACAATCACTGTTCGTTACATTTTGCTAAAGAGCCAAAAGCTGAAAAGAAAGGAAAGTTCTATTTGGGATGGACTCCACAAAAATAGAAAGTTATAGTACTAGTACAGGCAGGAGTCTCGTGTTCCTTGGCATGACTTAGAAACGGAGCTAAAGAGAAACAGTGGCAGGGGAATTTGCTCACTTACATAGCCCAAGATTTTCTCATACTACGTCCCAAATTTCGTGGGAAATCAGCTGTAGTTTTGCTTGTATTCTCCATTTCAAGTATTTTCAGTTGAAAAGATATGCTGTCCGTGTTTAAAAATCTCTTTATAGAGGGATTAATTTTGCATTAGTAGCTAAGTGTTTTCTTAGGCACACAAAGTAGAACATCCGTTATTTTTAAGTTTACCTGCTTAGTTGGGTGAAGCACAGGGGAAAATAATGTGTAGAAACAACACAAATAGTAGGTGATTTTGTTTTTTAATTACAGTTTAGGAATTAAAAGTCAGCGTGGACCATCAAGGATGATCTGATTTTGGCAGCTCTTGCTGCATACCCTGCATTTAGTGCCTTCAACAACCATTGTGTCAAAGAATACATTTATACTACACACATGTTGTTTGAGATAATGCCAGTTAGTCATTCAAGGCAAATAACATTGCTCCTTGGTTTATCACATGAGTTAGCATTTTAAATTCAGACCTATAGAGACCCTTGCACTGAACTCAAACTGTTATCCTAAGTTAAACCAAAGGTGATTGGTTCCTAAAGGCTCTCTGATCACAGTTTGTTGACATGGATGGCCAGCCCAAATTAAGAAAGTTGCTTCTTTTTGCCTTATAGACAAATCAAGGACAGGACAGAGCTACTTCCCCCGGCCCCGCAGGTGTGTGGTACAAGGACTGTATGTACGAGAAACTGAACATAAAATGACATCCATGCACACAAATGCTGTCAGTTCTCTGTATCCCTGTCTGTCTTTATTAAACCTGAAGATTAATAATGTCTCAACATGATATGCCCCATTAGCTCTTTGTCAGCTTTTTCCCGTGTGATTAGACATCACAGTGTGAGCATACAGCCACATGAATGTGGTTATACAGCTTTCAAGCCTAAGCTATCTCTGAATATCATGTAGCCAGGGTGAATACACCTGGCAAGAACAGTCTGTCTCTGGGGAGAGCAATGCAGGAGATCCCTGGTCTTTTTGGGAAGCGTTACCCACACTCTTCCCTTTTCTGTATTATCTCAGTGCCTTTTTATTCAAATTATGGAAAGCTAATGATAGATGAAAAAGGGTGACCTAGTTCTTGGCATATAGAACAAGTGCTTTGTTGGGTATAATAATAGTAATAATAATAACAATGACAGTAATAATAGCACAGCCTGTGTGGCCAAATGCCAAGTTGTAGAGCAGACTGCCGGGCAGCTGGAGGAACTCCAAGGACAGCTACTGATTGGTACTGCCACCATTGTCTATACATCAGTATAAAGGATGTCTTTTTGTGTGTTTCAGGTCATGCAAGACAAGATAATATGCCTTCCAAAGCGCATCCAGCCTTGCCAGAACCAATCTAATAGTTCAAACATATTTAACACAATCCCAAATACAACCCCTCTTCCTCCACCCAAGCCATCCACCCCTCCAGCTACAGTTGAAATGAAAGGACTGAAGACTGACTTGGACCTTCAGCAATACAGCTTTATAAATCAGGTGTGCTACGAACGTGCCCTGCACTGGTATGCCAAGTACTTCCCTTACCTTGTCCTTATACACACGCTGGTCTTCATGCTGTGTAGTAACTTCTGGTTCAAATTCCCTGGATCGAGCTCCAAGATTGAACACTTCATTTCAATACTTGGGAAATGTTTTGATTCTCCCTGGACAACAAGAGCCTTGTCTGAAGTGTCAGGGGAAGACTCTGAAGATAAAGATAACAGGAAGAACAACATAAACAAGTCTAATACTATCCAGCCAAGCACTGAAGGCACTTTGGTCAAGACGCAGTCTTTAAAATCAATCCCTGAGAAGTTAGTTGTGGATAAGGGAACACCTGGGGCATTAGATAAGAAAGAAGGCGAACAGGCCAAAGCATTGTTTGAAAAGGTGAAGAAATTTCGCCTGCATGTGGAGGAGGGTGACATACTCTATGTCATGTATGTTCGCCAGACTGTACTTAAGGTAATTAAATTCCTTATTATCATTGCTTACAACACAGCATTAGTCTCAGAGGTGAATTTTACAGTAGTCTGTAATGTTGATATTGAAGACATGACCGGATATAAGAACTTTTGCTGCAATCACACGATGGCACATCTGTTCTCTAAGCTTTCTTACTGCTACCTGTGCTTTGTAAGCATCTACGGCCTCACAAGCCTTTACACACTGTACTGGTTGTTCTACCGATCACTGAAAGAGTATTCTTTTGAATATGTTCGGCAAGAGACAGGAATTGATGATATCCCAGATGTCAAGAATGACTTTGCTTTTATGCTTCATATGATTGATCAGTATGATCCTCTCTATTCCAAGAGGTTTGCTGTCTTCCTGTCTGAAGTCAGCGAAAATAAGCTGAAACAGCTGAACCTAAACAACGAGTGGACTGCAGATAAGCTGCGGCAGAGGCTACAGACGAACTCCCATAGCCATTTGGAGCTACAGCTTTTCATGCTTTCTGGACTACCTGACACAGTCTTTGAGATTACTGAGCTGCAGTCATTGAAACTTGAAATCATTAATAATGTCATGATACCAGCAACCATTGCACAGTTGGACAACCTCCAGGAGCTCTCGCTGCACCAGTGCTCTGTGAAGATCCACAGTGCTGCCTTAGCTTTTCTGAAGGAGAATCTCAAGATCTTAAGTGTCAAGTTTGATGACATCAGAGAACTTCCACACTGGATGTATGGCCTCAGAAACTTGGAAGAGCTCTATTTAATTGGCTCCCTAAGCCACGACATTTCCAAAAACATTACACTGGAGTCTTTTCGGGAGCTTAAAAGCCTTAAAGTTCTTTACATAAAAAGTAATTTGTCCAAAATCCCACAGTCTGCAGTTGATGTTTCAAGTCACCTGCAAAAACTATGCATCCATAACGATGGCACTAAGTTAGTGATGCTCAACAACCTGAAGAAGATGGTCAACCTGACACAGCTAGAATTGGTTCATTGTGATTTAGAGCGCATACCTCATGCAGTCTTCAGCCTTCTCTGTCTTCAGGAATTGGATCTAAAAGAAAACAACCTCAAATCCATTGAAGAAATAGTAAGTTTCCAACACCTGCGAAAACTGACAGTCCTAAAGCTGTGGTACAACAGCATAACATACATCCCAGAGCATATAAAGAAACTCACCAGTCTCGAGCGGCTTTCCTTCAGCCATAACAAAATAGAGGTTCTTCCATCCCACCTATTCCTATGCAACAAAATCAGATACTTGGATTTGTCTTACAATGACATTCGCTTTATCCCACCCGAAATAGGAGTTCTGCAGAGTTTACAGTACTTTTCCATTACATGCAACAAAGTGGAGAGTGTGCCAGATGAACTGTACTTCTGCAAAAAACTGAAGACTCTGAAAATTGGGAAAAATAACTTGTCAGTCCTTTCTCCTAAAATCGGGAATTTGGTGTTCCTCTCCTACTTGGATATTAAAGGCAATCATTTTGAAATCCTCCCACCTGAGCTCGGGGAATGCAGAGCTCTGAAACGGACTGGTTTCACTGTAGAGGACACCTTGTTTGAGACATTGCCTTCTGATGTCAGGGAACAAATGAAAGCTGAATGACTAATTTCTGCTGCGTTACATACAGATATAACGCTTCTACCAAATAATATGCATTTAGTTTGTCATTGTTATTTTTTCTTCTTTTTTTTCCAAACAAATCCTTTCTGTACAAATTTGGAGCAAGAAGTACATATATTTTTAAATAAAATTTCCTCGTATTTTTTCACTGTTCTAAGATATTTTTTAAGGTTGTTTTGCCCTGAGAATGAGGGTGGCTGTAACTTAATTTTTAACAGTAAAAGTAAATGGATTTATCTGCTGATATTTTGGGTTTTTTCCTTTGCCTAATCCCAGCAAGAGAACTGGTATTTAGAACGTATGCTTTGGGTTGTGTAAATGATTATATTGTCTTCCTGGTTATTAATCCCTTAGGACATGGTCTTCGGGTGGTGCTTCAGGTGTTAAATGCCTTGTTTCCTCTTTTCTTCAGTGGCAGTAGAAGGCGTTCAGCATCTTACAAGATCAAATCTGAGTTGACTGTTCTTTTATGCTTATGACAAATGGCTTTCTCAGATGGTCAAAGCAAGCTGAAATTGTTCTTCACGTATCTTACTGGCTCTGAGGAAGCATGCAGCACTCCTCCAGGGCCTTTGGGCAAGTTCAGCCTAGCTGTCTCTTCATACAGCATGCCAAGCAGGAGGCACTGACTGCAGGTTCCTCTCCTCAGGAAAAGTAAGGTCACAATTCACAGAGGAGTCTGGACTAAAGTGACTCCCGTTTGAAGATGTTCCAAGCAGTGCAAAGGGATGTGGCTGCCCATTTCCTGCCAACTTGAGTGGAAGGGGTGCGATGAACTCACTGTGCTGGAAATGTCAGTCCCACGAGGTGAAACACTCCCTTGAAAATCTTCATCCTCCCCTAAGCACCCTGTCCTGCAAGGGAGAAAGTGTCCTCTTCCCCCCTCAGTTCACTTCCCTACTGGGATGCTTGACACCTTTCAGGAATGGGATCCAGGAGAAGTGCAATCATCTTTAGTTTGTAAAGCTTCTGACAAGGAAATAGGATCTAATATGCTCCTGCATGAGCTTGGGTATCACATAACCAAGCTCAGCATGGGGACATTTGCAGGTTTTCAAAAATGAGATTAAATAAATACATTAATTTCTCAAAAGTCTCATCCTACTGGGTCTTCATCACCATCCTACCAGAGGACAGTGATGAAGGCTATGTTTCCATCTCCCAGCTGGTAATTACATTAGAAATGATACCGTTGGAAGCCTGCTTTTTAAAATAATGTAATAATTATGTATCAGGTTGGGAACTTTATCCTCTGAAGCCACGTTCAGTGGTTTATTTAATTCAGCCATTTGCTCTCTTTCAGGCAAGTTTGGCAGGTATATGATAACTCATGTGCTACTCACAAGCTATTTTAAGCTAATAGAAAATAACCATTGATAGTAAAACATTTTGCCGGAAAGAGATCTCTTCATCCTATCCAACAGCACAACTTTGAGTCAGTTGCAGGCACTGGATAAATGCTTTGCAGGAATACCTAGGAATCATAGAACAGTTAGGGTTGGAAAGGACCTTAAGGTCACCTAGTTCCAACTCCTAGTACTTCCTTCTCTCAGAGGCAATGCTGTTCGTAACTTGCAGGCATGGATTGTTTGAAGCTATGTAAAATAACTGGGTGATGACTGTCAAGTTGGTTGCTCTTCAGTGTTTTCTAACTGTCCTTGTGTGTCTTGGGGTACAGTTGAACTGAGTTCTTGAGCTTACTACAAAAGCATACTGTTGTTTTAAGAGTCTGACTTATAAAGGTGGGGAGACAAGCTGAAATGCGAATTTCCTCACTCACCCAGGGTGTGCTATGCTATCTGGTATGTGGGCTTGCCACAGGACCAAGTCAGGCTGATTTTTTGTGCTTGGCTACCTACATTCTGGAGAAGATCCATGTGATTAATCAGAAACGGGTCAGGCCGGAAGGAATCAAAGCAAGCCTTTTTAAAGGGGTTTGATTTAGTTCCCTTAAAGACCTAAAACTGCTGTAGCTGTTGCAAGAGCTACTCTTATGTATGAAATGCACTTACTGGAACAGTTTGTCAGTATGTATATTCCAAATGTATTTCACTTTGATGTAATGTGAGGGAGAGAAATGTTTCATTGCTCGTATTAACCTAATTATGTAAACCAAAGTGCTGTTGTCCCTGATGAATGTAAACTGTTTAAAGTGTCCAAGTAATTGATGGAGCTGTATAGTTCTCTGACTTACATTTGAAATATGGGATTACATTTGAAGTTTTTTAAAGAAATCTGTCTATTCCTAGATGTAGCATTTTAAATCCCTAATTTATTTTGTGTCTAATGTTTTTTCATGTGTAGTTTGTGGTCTGTTTTCTGAATGGAAGTTATGCACACTGCAGAACTGAAGGTTGGAGACTTCTTTTATGCCATTTTTGTAAATACATTACTTAGGGGATGTGGGGGGTTCTGGTTGTTACTGATTATACTTATACCAGTGCAGCCCCTCCTGTGGACACAGTTACATGAGTATGAAGTGCCTTGTGCTGGCATATCTTTATTCACGTTGATAGGAATAAACTATACCGGTCTAAGCACTTTCACACGAATAACTATCTTCTCCAAGGGTTTGGTCTACTGAGACAGCTTTGCTGATCTAACAGCTCACTGACACCAAAAAGGGGCAGTTTTTTCCTCCTCCCATGCTCCAATGTGTTCCAGCTGCTTCTCTTCTACCTTTACTGGTCTGGTGCTGGTCTGATCCCTCCACAGGACTAATCAACCTCTGAATCCAGCAGAAAACTAATCTAGTTTAAAAAAGGACTCATTTTCTGCTTGATCAGCTCTCCAAAGGATCGGATGAACACAAGGGTGGGAGAAGCAAGGGAACAGGACTCTGCAGCCAGGGTCTGGACAAGGAGAAGGTGGGACAAGTCACTTTGGAGGTGCTGAGCTGCTAGGTCAGCCTGTCATCTTATGGAGCCATGTGCTTGGAGAGCTGTGCTGCTCTATCGCAGGGTTGGACAGCATGGCTTTTGTGGGCAGACAGCTCTCAGGCTTGCAGTGAATGATAAACTCACATTACTGTTACTTGCTTCAACTTAATGAAACAAACTCAGGTAGCTGCACTGCTGACTTTTCTACACTTCTTCCTGTCTAGTCTGTGGGGTGTATTTTCCAAACCCATGCTGCAGTATTTTAGAGGTGTGTCAGCTCAGAGATTGTTTCCTAGCTCTGTATGACATCCAGGAAAATATGTACAAGTGCCATATTTACTCAGTGATTCATGTACTGCTCGTATGTATATTCACAGGCAACACATACTAGACTTTTCTGTGACCTATAGCATTTGACTTAGAATGGATGGGCATTTTGTGGATAATACTTTAGGCATGGTTTATATATAAACAAAGAGTTTATATAACTACATACATTAAGCAGGTGCCTAACAAGTACAATTCCAGGATATAAGTAAGGCATTTTGCATTATTGCTCAACAATAACACAAATCTTCCTTGGTAATGGAAGCAGAGACAACAAAGAGCGCATCAAAAATAAGAAGACAACCTTAATAGTTCATTAAGCCTGAAAAGCAAATCTACTTTGTGATCAGAATCTGGAGATAGGCATCTTTGTCAGAGTTAGGATGCGTATTTGTGTGTCCAGCCAGTCCAACAACTAAAGCGAATTCAGGTTGGAAAGTGCCTGCTCCAAGTCTCATGTCACATTTCTGGCACTTCCAACAATTCATGTGCTGAAGTGGTGATGAATCCTGTAAGAATGCCAAGGAAAACCTTTGAAATTTGACCAAATAAATAAACTCCTTAATTCTGTAGCAAGACTCTTGATCTGATAGACCTGTGTAGTGTTATGCTGCAATATACTACACCCAGAAGAGATGGAAATAAAATGCTCTTTTATAATAACGAACATTGTCAGCCTGCAATGTGATTATTTGTTTGGAAAACATTTTGTTTCTGGGTTACCTATGGATCAGATGTAACCATCTTTTGGGTTTGATCCCTTGGGAGGGAAGTCAAGAAAATATGCTTGAAACAACATCATGAGACTCGACAGGATTTGAAGCTGTGTAGTCTTGCTTCCTGTGCTCCAACAGCCAGCAAAGCTGTCCCAGTGGGAGCAGCTCCCCCTCTCTGGTTCCTTCACTGTGCCAGGGCTTGTGGGGGATGCCTTAACCTGCACTAAAGGAACTGATGCTGTTAGCCCTTGCATCTGATGTAACCCCCTGTAAATCTGACCAAAGGCGATGGGCTTGTGCTGCCTGCTTTTGGCACAGGAAATGTTCCTCGTTTCTCTATATCTTTAAGCTGGAAGCAGTAATGTGTTTCAGGTTGCGGTTTTTATACCAAGACAATGCTTGGTTGTCCTGATATATTCTGATGAGGTGGGGCAATGCTCCTCTGTCACTGTGGTCCCAAGGACAGGAGGGGAGCAATAAGAACAGCAGCTTTGCCTCTGGATGAGCCCTGACAGGGAGCTGGCACCAGGAGCATGCTGCCCCTGGGGCATGGCGGCTTCACAAAGAAGCAGAGGGATCTGTGCTGACAGAGCCTGCTCTAAGCCTCCAGGCTGCTCCCTGCAAAGATGCAGAGAGGTGGGAAAGCTGGGCCACCCCTCACTGCCCTGTTCCTTCCCACCGGCCCCGCAGGAGATACCATGGGGATGGGGGCACAGGCAACAGTGCTGCTGGAATCCCCGGGGCAATGAGATCACAAAGCTGGAACAGATGTGTCCTGTTTATGGAGTGGATTGAATGCCAGAGAGCGATTCTTTGTCAGGGACTGCAGCAATAGGACAAGGGGTGATGGGTTCAAACTGAAACAGGGGAAGTTCAGGTTAGATCTAAGGCCAAAGCTCTTCCCTGTGAGGGAGGTGAGGCACTGGAATGGGTTGCCCAAGGAAGTGGTAAATGCTCCATTCCTGGCGGCGTTCAAGACCAGTTTGGACAGAGCCTTGGGTGACGTGGTTTAGTGTGATGGGAAGACAATCGCAAATCTGTCCTCCTCTGGAAGGAGGCCATGAAGCTCTGAAGATTCAGATGAAGAAGAAGCAGTTTCTGTTTCTCTTTCATGCCAAGGGTGCAGGTCTTCCCCGCTGCTGCCTCCATCCCTGTGAGCCATGCGGGAGCAATGGCCCATAGGCAAAGGCCTTGTGCTGGCAGAGAAGCTGGTTTTTAATCACTGTCTTGATATGAAATAGGCTGCATTGTGACTGAGCTGTGGCTGATGGCTTTGGCTCAGGGAGGTAAATGTGGGCTGTCTGCAAGTGAACAGGCTGAAATGGGGCTGGCTGACAGAGCAGAGCTTCCTCCACATGCCCCAGGCCAAGAAGGGACTGAGTGTGCCAAAGGTTGTGCTTCCAATGAGAAAACAAATACAGGCAGCGCAACCAGCGGTGGCTTTTGGCCAGGGCCAGATTCCCAGCTCTGGCAAGGTGTGGGATCCCTGGGCATGGAATAAAACACCTACACTGCAGGCAAGCTCGAACCATCCTGCCATAAAGCATGATTTTATCAGCTCAACCTTTCCTCTGCTGCTAACCTTATGAAGTTGCACCTAAACTAAGGGGTCTGGGTAGCACATCCAGCAGCATCCTTGATGTGGCAAGGTGGCAGTGGCATTGGGAATGGTAATGGCAACATTTCTTCAAAACCAGTGTCAACAGGCCAAACAGGACAAGGGTGGCCATGTCGCTTTACAGTGTGGCAATTGGCTTATGCTAAAGGTGAACCCTTAGCTACTTCAGGCAGCTGGAACCAGACACAGGAGGAGAGGGAATTTAGGGCTGCCACATGCGCTGAGCTGACTTAGGGCTGGCTTATCTGCTGTGCTTTCACATTGCTGGAGTAAGAGGGCTGCTGAGCTGTCTGTCAGAGGTATTTTGTCACATAAATTTTATGGACTGTGGTAAATAAGTGTTGATATTTTGCTGAATTAAAATAGAATTTCAGTGTCTTTTGCCAGCTGGGGTCATGTGGAGACTGCCTGCAGCTCTATTTATTTAGTAACATATTTTGGCAAGGCATCCTGTTTCTTTGTTGTAAGCAGAGTACTTAAAGAAGCACAGAGCTTCAGTACAAGGTTGCCTTTAAGAACAAGTGGTTGGCTACAGCCAGAAGCTAAATGAGATTCTTATAAGTCCAGAACAGGGCTAAACAGTCCTCTTTGCAAAGAGTAACTTAGGAAGCTGATGTGCCAAATGCAGGCAGGAACAGTGCTTGCTGGACCTGCAACCACGTTTGCTCCTGTTTGTCCTCTCCTGATGCTCTGCAGTGTAGGGTGCAGGGTGAGGCTGGCAGGCTTAGGTGCAGGGGAAGTTCAGGTTAGATCTAAGGCAGAAGCTCTTCCCGGTGAGGGTGCTGAGGCGCTGGCACAGGGTGCCCAGAGAAGCTGTGGCTGCCCCATCCCTGGCAGTGTTCAAGGCCAGGTTAGACACAGGGGCTTGGAGCAACCTGCTGTAGTGTGAGGTGTCACTGTCCGTGGCAGGGGGTTGGAACTGGAGGACCTTAAGGTCCTCTGCAACCCAAACCATTCCATGATTCTATGAAGCCAAGGAATTTGCTTATCAGGGGCATGAATTGGCTGAATAGAAAAGTAACTTTCTGAGCTGGTGGGAAAGCTTTGCATAGGCTGGCTCTTACTCCATGGAAGTGCAACCAAGTGGTCCTGCTGGCTCAGGGCTGGCTTCTCCTGCTCCTGGGAGCAAGGCATGGACACCCTGATAAGCTGAGGGAGGAACTGCTGAGCACGTTCTGCCTTTGCGTGCAATTACTCCTGCAGAAGCTGAGAGAGCAGAGGGGACTTGCTTCCAAACTGCTGACTGCACCCCACAGCAGGAAACAGCCCCATCAGCATCAGCATCCCAGTACCTTGGGCATCGCTGGTCCAGCTCTGCCATTCCCAACTCCTCCAGAGCTGTGGGACCCCTTCATTAGCACCGTAACCCACTGTCTCCACTGCTGCAGCCCTGCCGGTAGCTGGTCCTGTCTGTCTCAGTCCTTAGCCCAGGATGTTTTAAACAGGGACTAGAGGATGGGGGTAATTGCTGACTGAACTAATGAGTAGGCCCCAGGGGTGGGATGGTCACTGATACAATGAAGTCCCTCTGTCTCAGGTGTCACAGGCTGCTTCCTCCTCCTTCACCTCCTTTCTATGTCCTTTGGCTGGAGGTGAGCACTGACAATGATGTTAAACCATAACAGATGTGATGCTCCATCCTAAGCAGCCAAAGAGAGGTGAGAAGATCCCTGCACAAACGACTTACAATTTGATGCTGCCATCCCTGGCTGTTTGATCCCAACATGATGCTTGATCCCAGCAGTGGAGTATAACCCTTTGTGCAGTAGGGACCAGCTGAACACTTGTAGCCAGGGTTTTGGTATGGGCTGGGACACTATCCAAACAAAAGTGAGCAATGTCCCCCCAGGTCAGTCATTAATAACGTATGTGTGGATGCTTTCCCTTGACAACTGCATAGCCAAGCTTAGCCTGATCCAAATCCCATTTAAACAGCTTCCCAAGAAGGTTTTGGAAAGTGACTGGAAATTGCACTGAGATCCATCCATTTCAGCTGTAACTTCACCCAGTACTTGTTTAGAAGTCATGTCTGAGAGATCTGCCTAATGGATGAGCGTGTTTTCCATACACATTGCCTGCCTTGACACTTTCCCATTGGAGATTACTCAGCTGCTGGGGACCTGTGATAATGATGACTTAGCAACAAGGAATTCAGACAGAGCACAAACAAAGGGCCCCAAGCTGCCTACACCCCAAGCACGCTTCCATTCTTCACAGCTTCTCTCTCTTCAACATTGAAGGCTCATAATGCTCCTTAGGTCTATGTTTACAGTTGCTTCAGGCCACCGAGGGCATCCCACATTAAACCATCTCTCATTGCATAAGAGATGTTTCCAATTTTAGGAGCCTTTGAAGCTAATTCCATGGATGCTGTGCTGCTACTGGTCCTGCAGCTCTCTCGCTGGGTTTTGATCCCATCTTTATGTGTGCCTTGGATGCTTTGCTTCCAACCAGCGAGACTGATTCCCTGGGGTTTAATAACACGGTGTCCCCCCGCACTTTGTTTTCAGGTCTGTGATGTATTGCTTGCCATGGGCACACAGATAACTCAATAGATGCCAGATTTATTACGCCATGAGACTCTGCCATCTCCATCCTCACTTTGGCATGGGGAAGCATTTAAAGGAGTTTGTCAAGCTGATGTGAACCACTCCAAGATCAGGCAAAATCCTCTGCTGGAATAGCCTGTTCTAGCTCTGACCCCCAGCAGAGGTCCCTGAAATCCCTCTCTCAACTCCATGTGCAGTAATGCAGACAGCAGTGTTGGTAAGGGGGTCTTTCCACTTCCTGTGTGGAACAGATCCTGATCTGACCCAGGTGATAGTTGCATATACAACAGATAGTAACTAATATGAAACATTGCTGTAAGAAGTGTAGTTCCATCCCTGGTGTAAAGATAACCAAGGCACCTTCTCTACTCTTTATACATTAACAGCAGCACAGATGTGTTCACACTCAGTGATGGGAGTGTGGCTTCCCAGGCTGAGCAGGACATTGAGTGGGTTCCAAGGCAGCAGGGATGTGTGGTTCCTGGTTGTCCCTGGCTATGTCTATTGGGGAGAGCTGCAGGGACCCACTGCAAACACTAGTGCTAAGAGACAGGGTGGAAGAGGAAGAGGGTTTCCTGCTGTTCTCTGTTTCTGCTCTTTCTGCAGTGTTAAAAACTGATAGGTTTCTAGGGGAAGCTCCTATCCTTGCTACCATTCCTCTTAAACCATTCTTTTTCCTCCCATCCATTTGCTTTGAGAGAGATTTTCATTCTCTTGCTTGTTTCCCAAAGCCTCTCCCTTTCCTCATCCCCCTGTCATTGAGGGGCAGAAAGTATAATTCCCCAAGCCACAAACAGCAGCAACGAACTAAATAAATAACCCAGACGTACAGGAAAAGCTGGGCTATTTTTGAACTTCCTCTCTCCAGCTTTATTTCTGGCTCCTTCAATGGCCACTGTCTTCTGCCACCCACCTCTGGGCCTGAGTGCATCCAGAGGCACATCTGGAGGGGTTAGGGTCAGGGTTAGGGCCAGGGTTAGGGTGGCAGAGGTACCAGGGGCACCTTTGCCTTGCCACCTCCTCCACTGGTCAAGCTGCCTCCCACAGGGAGTAGGGAAAGGGAGATTATTGCTGCTGTTACAAGGCAAAGGCCAGGGAAACCTCATGTGAGCAGAATACATGAGCAGTAGCCCAAAGGAAAGCCTCATACAAGCAGAGTACATGAGCAGTAGCTCAATGCTCAGCAAATCAGAGCACCCAAAAACAATGCCGTAAGAGCAGCCCTATATCACAACACCTTAATGGGTGTGCTGAATCCCCAGATTGATAAAAGCGAGCAACTCAGGTCAGATGAGGAAGCACTGTATTTCCCTCAGTGTTTGCCTACAGGGGTCTTCTCCCTGCTTTTGGCTTCTTTTTCCTGCAAAACCAGTTCTTTAGGCAGGGTTATCATGGCTCACCCAGTGAATGCCTCACTTTGATTTGCTTCCTGCAGCTCTTCCGTGTTTGGATCCTCTGTTAATAAACAGTCACTTCCTTTTACCTCCCTGTGGGACTATGAGAGAGCCTGTGGGCAAAGGGGATTGACAGCATCATCTTCCCTCTGCCACTGAGCTGGAAAGAAAAGCCTCCTGCAATTCCTATGGGACACATTGGTTTGGATGATGCTGGGAATAACACAGGGGTGAAAGGATGCACAGAAGAACCAGAGATGCAGGTGGCAGCCAGAGGAGGGCTTGGCCATGGGGACCAAGAGATGCTGGAGGCATCTCATGCAAGCCTCTTGCTTGGCACACAGAGAGGAAGACATCTCTGTCAGCTGCCAGAAGTGAGTCACACAGAAGGAAGAAGGGGGATCTTAATAGGAAACTACAAATCAGGACCAAAGGGTTGTGCCTTCCTCCTTCTTTATTACTCAGGAAGAGCATTGGAACTGAAAGGCAGCTTGGGTTCTTTTTGTGTGAAACAAATTGCAAGTAACTGGAGGGCTCCAAATGTCTGATCTATTTATAATACAACCAGTGGTAGGTTTCATTTGCTTGTTTTCCTAACACTTAATAAAATATCTGGCAAACTGAAGTAACAAAACCACTTATGTCAAAAAATGCGTGTTTTCACTTCTTCAGCAAGCCTTTAACTGCAGGCTCTGCTCCCCCTGGAGACCATCAAGGGAAAGCTGAAAGCACACAAACACAACCTCTGTGAACAAATCTATTGTGCCTTATTTCCTGTCATTAACCACAGCTGAGGGTACCCAAGAGGTTCAGCCATGCTGGTGGCCTGGCAGAGCAAGGCACAAAGGGCAGAGCCTTGAGCTGCAGGCAGCAGGTCAGCAGTAGGATGGCTGTCACCACTTTGTCATCCTTTATCAGCCCTGGGTCCTGCTTTTGGCTGCACAAAGGGACCTGTGCCCACCTGAACACTTGCTGCAGTGCACTCCTTAGGGAGAACAGCACCTGGGATAAAGACATGCATTGATTTATGTGCACGTTTACATGTATTTCATTGAATCATGGAATGGTTTGGGTTGGAAAGGGCCTTAAGACCATCCAGCCTCCATGGGCAGGGACACCTCATACTAAACCATGTCAGCCAAGGCTCTGTCCAACCTGGATTTGTATATTGAAAGTCTATATTGATATGTAATATTTGAAACATATGCAGGACTTTGAGCCTTAGAAGCTAGAAAGAGGATGAGAAGGATTTGAAGAGCTATATGCCTCTACCACACACGTGAGTTGTGCACACATTTCCCTTCCCATATACTCCACAATAAGGCTTATAAGGAACAAGGAACTTTGCACTAAAGGTGTTGGGGGCTGTATGTTGCTTACTCTGCACTAGAGCAAGCTGTAGGACCAGCTGTGCTGGTGCAGGTTCAATTAGAAAGCCAAAGAGGCAGGTGTAGGTCGTTGGCCTCGGATCAGTGCTATGCTAAAATGGCTTCACTGCAGGTAGGTACCAAGTTCTCTGCCCTGCAGTGCATGGTGCAGTCCATGCAGATGGGATCATGTGTGTTTGTGGAGGGAGCTGTGCTCTCAGTGGGAGCTTTGGATCTCTAGCCTCTTCTGGATCCTGCATCCTGGCTGCTGGACACTCTCTTACCCCATCTATGGAACTCACCTCCTGTGCCCAGGCTCCTTCCCATAGCCTTGCATTGCTCTCTTGCACTGCTCTCTCTAGCCTCAGTCCCTGCCACTGGCTGCCTTGGGTATAAGGGCTTTGACCTTTGTTTTTTTTTTTTACAGGGAGCTAGAGCAGAAAATGGAGGGTACAGTTACAAGGTTGTGGTGTTGTTGATGGAGAGAGTTAATGTCTCCTGGGCACAGCATGCTTTGTGTGTGTATGTGCTGCACTGCTGAGGTTAACGAAGGTGCATATAACTGAGCTTGAGCAGCTTCAAAGATGGGCATAGTGTCTGGCTGGGGGTGAAGGGAAACTCTGTGTGTGTGTGCCTATTGTTTGTTGCTGTTCATGTGTTGTGCTCCCTTAGGATGCTCTTTGCTGCTGGTCTTCCTTCAGCCATTGGTCCCCACACTATTCAATGCTTTCCTTCTCAATGTCTTCCTTGGGCTGCACAACAGTGGGGAAGCTCAGAGAAATGCTGATGCCCTGAGAGCAGGAGGGTTTCAAACCCCCTCTGTAAGCTATTGATGATCAAATCCCGGTGAGTTGTTTGTCCATGTCCTGGCTTCTTTCATTCACCTGACATTTACCCACACTTCCCTTTGGTGTTGCAGCGGCTGAAAGAGGCATCTGGTCTGTGTCAGCTTTTATCTGCCTTTTTCCTTCCTACTGTGTCTCATTAGGTTTGCTCACTAATTCAATTCAGATCTGAAAGGAAATATATGAGAAATTAACTGGCAAGATAGCAGCAGCTGCAGGAACTCTACGGGAGAAGAAATCTATTTACTAATGCAGTTAGTGGCAATGCAAAACCTAGACAGGACTGCGAATTACTTGGGCACATGAAGTCTGGAAACAGAGAGAGGATCTGAGACAATGGATAACTGACTGAATGGCATTTCCCTTTCTCTTCTTGAGGCTGCAGGTAGGCTGATAGCAGGAAGACACAGCCCTTGCAATAGTAATGCAATGGCAAAGCACATCAGACTTACTCAAGGTGGTTTGGGAGCTGTCACCAGGGCCCACGCATGGTGCCACTGGTGTTCCCAATCCCTGGGAGCACCTGGGACTGCATCCCAGGTGCCTGTGCTCCATCTGCCTGTGCTGTGGAGCAGGGATATATGGCTGTGAGGAGCTTGCCATGGGTATCCTTTCCTTGGCTTCTGTGGGACTGCTGAGTCCCAGTAATTACACCCTTTGGGAAGCCTTGCAACAGATATAGATCCCAAAGAGCACTCTACCTAACTGTAGATCTGGGTGGGTGATATAGGGATTAAACCCATCGGTTTTCTCCTTATTTTCTCTCCTCTTTTAAGAATCTGAGAGAATCAATGCTGGCTCCATTTTCCTTTCTTGGATGTTGTGGCAATAGGGGTCCCTGCAGGCCATGGTGACCCCCTTTTTCTTGGTGGAGTGTTGTAGAGAGGCAGGTGCTTTGGGGTCTTCCTATGAAGTAAAAGGGAGAGAGCAGTTTGCTATATCCACTGTAGATGGGACAAGAAATAATGGATTTAAACTAAAAGACTTGAAAGGTCCCTTCCAACCCAAGCTGCTCTATGATTTACACTGCAGCTGGAAATGCTCTGTCTGGAGACAAATAAACCCTGCTAATGCTGAAGATAACTGAAACTAGACATACCGCTTGCTGTGAGGTGTTATTAAAACAGGCCAAACAGAATTC